>APFE030860381.1:2341-154850 GCA_000404065.3 Pinus taeda | reverse complement strand
AACCATAAGAATAGTCATCTATCTTTATTAACAGGAAATAGAGTAAGGTACAACCGAAGTCCTGACGCTGAGTCCTTCTCTAGAGGGTCCAGCCAGCATATCTTCCAAGCATTCACCTTTGAAGCAAATCTCCAAGTCAAAGAGGTCTCTCTCTCACATACAAGGCAACAAGCTCATGACCTTCCTCAAGCTCAAAGCAATCCTCACACAACACACCAAATGCCTACAAAGAGCAGCACTAATGCACTAATAATTCCTCAAACAAAGTCTATATGTTCCAAACTAGCTGCTCATGGGCAATGGAGGAGGCTTATAAAGGAGAAGGAGTCTCCATGAATAGGTAAAGGATGAGCTTTCCCCAAGATAAGTGGATGATCAGTCGAACAGACATGCCAGAGAAAGGATGGCGACCTCAACAATGCTAACAACCAAGCCTGGAGTCATCTAGAAGGTTGGCTGTTAGAACAAATTCGCCTAAACAGGATCAGCACGAGTGAGACACTGGGCTGGCGCACTGACATCGCAGATCAACTATGGAGGAGGTCTGGTCAGCACCAATGAATAGAAATGGAGGGCGCGCTGTCCGTAAAATTGGACCAGCGCGGAAAACACATGTGCTTCCGCGCTGGCAGCGCAATAGTTACACTAGCCTCCGTCTGTCAGCGCGGTTATTTAATAAACAGTCGCGATGATTCAAATAACTTAGGCAAAGAGGGTTTTTAGCCATTTCAGGGAGCATGAGCTTAGGTGAATGTGGATTTATAGCACAGTAGGGAGACTGACATGATGGCAGTGACATTTTACTGTGTAACAGATGCCCCCTAAAGCATGAAGCCCGAGAGAGTGGGAGGGGTGAAATGCTTTACAAGATTGCTGGACTGGAACACCACCAGGGAGAACCTGCAGGCAGATACAACTGATATTTCAATTACATGTAGTCTAGGCATGGGCGCAGCCACCCAAAAGACATACGAAGAAAGGTTTGTGGCGTGGACGCAGCCACCCAGCTGAAAAGACCATAATGATAAGAGGTATGGTCGCAGCCATCCTTAAGAAAACTCAGGTATGGTCGCAGCCATCCACCGATGAGTCATGTAATGATGTTCCACAAAATCGCAACCTGGTCCACAATGGACTAGAACCAAGGTCTTGCACTCCATCCAAACCCGAACAAAGTACAAGTTCAAACATGTGAATATATATGTGTCGAAGTCGAACATGCTTGAACATCGTCTAATTACCAGCCAATGATGGAAGCTGTTAACAGACGCGAGAGGGGCCACCAATGAAGACGATGGTCCTCAAGGTACTATAGGTGCAATCCATGGTATGTGAATGAATGGGCCGGTGTCGAACACCCGCGGAGTCATTCGATCGGAGGTCAATGATGAAAACCTCGCGTCGAACACAAAGAACCTGCCATTGAGGCATGCAGGCTCCAAGGTACCTGAAGGGAGTCTCTAGGTCACTCCTGGATAATGAGCTGAAGTCGACAGGAAGTGATCTTTATCGAAGGTGGGCCATAGTGTTTCCCACATCATCGACGCGAGATGGGCAGAGGCAAGTTTGTTTCGTGTGAAATATCAGAGGGAGGTTGTACTTGCAAAGGTCAACTTCTCTTGAACATATCGGCGGCACAATGACGGATTTGGCAGTATTTGGGGGTCAAATGATCAGAGGTCGTAACGAAAGGACAACGAGAAGATGAGTGGCCAAATAGGATAACCCAAACCCATGGAGGCAAAAGTGAAGCGAGATGAGATGTCCCCACCCAGACACGAATGCAAACAGTGCCATGTTCGAGAGCGACATACTGCCGATGACGACGATTATGATTCCTTTATTTCCCCCACCATTTCCGGCGAGTACCCCAGTTATTTTTGGATGACAAGCTTGACGGGGATAGCATATGCTTGAGGAGTGTCATTTCGACGGAGTCCCATGTCATTAAGTTTTAGCGAGTCTGACAAAGGAAGAACTCGACGTCTTTTCATGTTTAGAGAGTTTGAAAAGACAGCTGAAAAGGAAACTCCAAGGGGGGTGCTTTTTCGTAAAGTTGTGTCCTCTCGAGCCCGAAAAATTATAAAAATGATGCTCGAAAGAACCGCCCGATCATTACGACCGAGGAGTACTTTTCATAAATAGTGACATCGACCCGAAAAAGTAAAAAAGCGATCGATATCACGTCGTTTCAGAACCAATAACGAGCGTGAAACGACAAACACCCGCAATCTTTGTTATTTTAAACGGTCGAAAAAGAGCTTTAAAACGACCGCCTCTCATTCCTTTAGACGAGCTGAGAGGAGGCTCGGCAATCTTTTCTCGTTTCATGTCGGAAAAGAGCTTAACGACGACATTTTTTGGACCAAGTGTATACGAATCCACCGCGACCCTGCTGGTTTCGAGGACCTGCACAAGACAAATATCCGCGTAAACCTGTTCGATATGTCGAAAAATCATAACAAAACATGCATTAAGACATAATTAATCACATCCGGATGAATCCATGGCAAAACTATAGTAAAACCCACATCTATAAGGATTTTTGGCCAAATCTAGAAATTTTTACTATAAATAGGAGGTTTGTAAAATCATTTTTACCATTTTACCATTGGAGCTCTGAAGAACGTTGAAATACTACAAAGTTGATGGAGCTGATTCTTCCTCATCCGGACGCCGATTTCCCGACCGTTGATTCCAGGTAGGTCCCTCTTGTCCTGCCCTTCATTTTAGTCATGTTTTTATGCAAATCCACCGTGGGATTTGGCCATTTGGCCAAATTCTTTAAAAGTTGGAGCGCTCACGGTCAGCGCGGATTTCCCTATCGGGTCCGCGCTGATCGGGCTTTCCAACATGCACCACATTCTGGGTCAGCGTGGAAAACCCGTGTCCTTCTGCGCTGACCCAGAGAAAAAAGCACTGGGCAGCCATTTTCAGCGCGACTGTTTTAGAAACAGTGGCGTTGGCGCCGTGACATATCAATTTTCCAAATTTAATTGCTATCTTTCACATGCAGGCTTCTAAATGAGTTTTGGGTGACTTTGCAGGGCATTATGGCTTTTACATGGCAGGAGAGGGACCATGATAACGCTGACATTGCCGCTTTTGCCGATGCCGGATGCCGCAATGCAATGCGGGCATGCGGTTTGATGAAATTTTTCCTCACTCCGCGGTTGAGAGCTCAGCCGGACTTGCTAGAGCTGTTGATTAGAGCATGGAACCCACTGGATGGGAAATTCACCATCCGGGGTCGAGACATTGAGTTCGACTCCACTGATATTTACTTTTTGACTGGGTTGTCTCGCCGAGGTGCGATGCCCATTCTGGAGGGGAAGCGCCCTAGCGGTGAGACGCTAGATCAGCTGATGGCTCGTGTCTGCCCACAGGCGGTCAAGACACGAAGTGGGAAGTGCAGTATCCCGTCGGTGGGTGTCGGTGAGCATGCCGACATAGTACTCCGTACCATCCTTTTTCTGGTTACGCGGGCAGCAGGGAGCCTGGCGAACCATGAGGCCTCAAAGGCCAATCTCTTGCTTGCCCTGGATTGCTTACAGCCCACGATCTTTAACTGGGTGGCGGCTGTGACAAACAGCATGAAGAGACAGCTGAACAATTGTCGACGCGGAGAGTCGAAGTAGTTCGGCTATGGTTCTCTTCTGCTCCCACTGATGTTCGAGCGGGTGCCGGCCCTCCGGCTACAGACCATGGTACTAGACCCGCCATGCAATGCGCGGGAGACGAGGGCCACCAAGTGGTCTCGGGTCATGCCTCGCGGAGTGTTAGGGTCCCACCCTAACCCCCTTATTCATGTCATGGGATCACGTCATAGTCAAGAGTCAATAAAGCCCATATTAATATTTGAAGTGGTTAACCCAGTTAGTTGCAAATGGGACCACAATTAGTTGTAAAGGTTAAATGGGCGGTAGTATTAGATAGATGGTATTAATAAAACCCACGGTATTGGCCTGTGGTATTGCATATAGGAGTCATATATAAAGGATAGAGACTCCCTGCGAGGAGCATCGTGTCTTGTTTTGTAATCGAGCTCTGCTCTATTGGAGGTTGCCCCCTCGAAGAGGCCTGTGAACATTTCTCTCTGAGTAATAAAATCTTTGCTATTCGGTGTTCTGGGTATATTTTCTTAACATATTCTGTGTTCTCGGTATTTTTCCGCGCATATTCTCGGTTCGGTATTGCTTTGCAGGTTAAGAAGCATAACACCAACATATCAATACAAATGAATAGGTTGCCGACATTATGACAAAGCCCCTAGGAAAGGTCAAATTCCTAACTTTTCGAGAATGACTTGGTGTCGTTCAGAGACCCTCTGATGAGGGTCTTGTATGATGTACTGAGCTCTGGGAGCTCCAGGGGGGACGCGGGGTACTTGGAGCGACATATGACCACAGGGTGACACACCATCCCTTGTTGGTGCACTTGGTACAAGGTAAAAGGTTCAACCTTCCCCTATGACACCTCGTGGCCACTATGGAACAGGATGATTAGTTCTCCTGTGGGCCTTGATGATGTGTTCTCCATGGTGATTGTGGACTGGATGATTCGCTCTCCTGTGGACAAGATGATTCGCTCTCTTGTGGGACAGGATGATTCACTCTCCTATGGACAGGATGATTCGCTCTCCTGTGGACAAGATGATTTGCTCTCTTGTGGGACAAAATGATTTGCTCTCCTGTGGACAAGATGATTCGCTCTCTTGTGGGACAGTATGATTCACTCTCCTGTGGACAAGATGATTCGCTCTCTTGTGGGACAGGATGATTTGCTCTCCTGTGGACAGGATGATTAGTTCTCCTGTCGAGGCATCCTACCCATGCAGTCTGAGACTCATGGGAAGTACCTCTCATCTGATCAATGAGTAGGGAAATGAGGATAGGAACCATAGTAGTACCAATGGACGCATCATTGTATCTACCGTACTCCCTATGCTAGGATGACCTTCATTGATCTAGGATCAATGAGACTGGTCTGCGACCAGTGAGAGTGGTACACACTTTGATACTGACTTCGGGCCAGTGGAGGATGGTATGATACGTCCTCAATCATTTCTTCTTCTTCATAATTCGAGAAAAGCAGAGCAGAACTAAGCAGAGAAAGAAGGGTCAAGCCATACAGGTCAGTGCATTTGATGGATGGACAACAATGATGGTCTGACAGATTGCAGATGAAGTTCTCCCTAGTTGAGAGGGAGTGTTAAAATTGGCAACTAGGGCCAAACTTCATGTGGGTCATCTTATTCATGGATGATGATATTTTTATTAGATTCCTCTCGTCGAGAGGTGTAGGATTGATTTAAAGATCATCCGATTTCGATAAGTATTTATGGAGATATGAATTTATTTTGATTATGGACTAACTGTCAAAGTCAGCGAGCGACTTATGTAGGCTCAAAAACCCAACAGTTGCATCTATTCAACCCCAACGTTTTGCATATAAATACAAGGAGTATTCTCCTCATTTACACACTTCACTCTCATCACATCCCTCTCTCCTACACAGAAAAAAAGTCTCTTCTCTCTCCTGCACAGAAAAGACTCTTTTCTCACACGTGTGGAAGGAAGGACGCAGATTTTAGGGCTGCAATTGTAGATTGGAAGTTTGACCAGCGTTGACCATCACTCTCTCTCTCTGGACTGTGCAGTAGGTGAACCTGACTCTCTTTGGAAGGACGCATTTTTTGGTGAAGGAATCAAGGCGATCCAATGGTCGTTTTGCAAGATATTGACTGCCCTAGTTTAGGGCTGATCTAGGGTTCGCTGCTACTAATGTAAATCAGATTTTTGTACTATTTCTCTCTGCTGAATTATTGAAGATAAAAGAAGATTTGATCAAATGGTTTCCCAATATTGGGGTTTGTCCCTGGATAGCCACCACATCTTGTGTCTCTTGTCTTGGCTTGTTTTCTGTCGATCGTTTAATGTTCTATCTACACTTTACTTAATGTACATGTGATTGCTAATCTGTGGATAATAATAATAAAAAATAAGTAAATTGCTCTAAGCATAGAACATACCATAAATTAACAAAAATTAACAAGTAGGTAGGAATAAATCAGAAGAAGTGCATGAAGGGTTTCTAAATTAAGTAAAATTAGAAACTTCAACATGGTATCAGAGCGTGATTGCAGATCGTAGGAGGACTAAGAGACATCAACCGAGCGGATCAATAGCAGCAGAAAATAACTGTCCCGAGGTGACAGAAGTTGTTTCTAGCAGCGCAGAGGCGAAGAAGGGTGACACAGAGCCAGCGTGAGGCAGAGAGGGGCTGACACAGTTCACAGAGAGGCAGTGGCTGGAGTCTAAAAGGCTGCAGAAGTATTGCAGAGTGGAGCTGGTGAGGTACTGTAGTCAGAATAGTACCTGACAGAGTAGGGCCAGAGGAGTTGTTACCGAGGGTTTCTAGCCAAGGAACCTGGATCAACAGTGCAATTGCACAAGACGATCAGAGTAGGGGACATTTCGACAAGCGGCAGAAGGATTTCCAGGAGGGAAATCAGGACACAAAGGGAGTCCAAAAGAGAACTTCTAGACGGGAAGTAGAGACTCAGAGGAGTCGAATAGAGAACTTCTAGGAGGGAAGTAGAGGAGCGTCATGGCACTACACGGGGTAAGGGACCAGGACAGATTGGACGGAGCATCGAACTTCGTAGTCTGGAAGGCTAGAATCTTATAAGTGCTTGACAGGAATCGTGTCAAGAGCTTCGCCTTGAAGGTTATAGCTATCCCAGTCGACCCCAATGATAACAACAAGTACGAAGAGGCGATGGCAAGGGCCAAGTGCATTATCCTTGACGAGGTTAAGGATCATGTGGTACCACATATAGCCGAGAAGGAAACGGCAATTGAGATGTGGGAGGCCCTCAAAAACCTGTACCAGCATACTTTTGTGTAGAGAAGAATGTTGCTCGAGAACCAGATGAGGTCGTATCAGATGAAGAAGGGTCAAATGATTGACTCCTTCTTCGGAGGATTGAATGAGATCCGAGATCAGTTGACTGCTATAGGAGCGACACGAGATCAGGAGCTTATGGTGAGGACAACTCTGAATGCTGTCTTAGAAAGAGTGGGAAGTGTTTGTCCAGATCATCCTAGGCAGAGGGACTCTCCTACCTTGGGACGAGATGTGGGCAGCTCTTCGCCAAGAAGAGATCAAACAGCAGTCAAAGACAGGTAGCAGCAGCAAAGGGATCAAGGTCAAGCAAGAAGAGGAGGATATGGCCCTAGCATATGAGGGAAAGCAGGAGAAGCAGAAGAAGAAAGGTCTCTCCAAGATCAAGTGCTTCCACTGTGGGGAGATGGGTCATTATGTGACCTAGTGCCCAAGGAAGAAGAGTAAGGGAGAGTCTTCCGAGACTAAGGCAGCACCAGCACGGGCAGAGAAAGAAGCTTTGACAGACGATGACTGTGCCATGAGTGCACACACATCCCTTGAGTGGAAGTGGGGAGACATCTAGCTGTAGCCAGATGGACTACAGCCGATGAGGGGCAGGATCCTTGAGGTACCTAGCCTCTTGGATTAGACCTTGCTACAGGACCCCCACGAGGAGTAGCAGGACTTACTGAGTCGGGTAGAGACGGATGCGGATGGAGCGGCAGAGAGAGCTATAGCGCAGGGGACCCAAGACAATGCAGAGTTAGCAGGCTACAGCAGTGCGAGAGGCACAGGAGTGTTGCACCAGTGCAGGAAGGCACAACGAGGTGTGGAATGGTGCGAGATGTAGGGAGTTGTTGCAGCAGCACAGAGGTCATAGAGAGGGAGCACTTGTCAGTGGCAAAGGGAGTTTCAGCATCAGTGGGCATTTCTAGCCCAACAAGGAGGTCAGTTGGGAGATCAGTTACTTACTTCTTACTAACTGAGTTGCAGTGCAGCAGTGGGCAACACGATGCAGCTTAATGAGAGGAGCTGCAGTGCGGATGCAGTGCTGGGAGAAAGGACTAGCAACAGCATGGATGCAGAGGCAGTTGTCGTACAGATGCAACAATGGTAGTGGCAAAACCATGGGCAAAAGTATAGGAGGCAACAATGCAAAGGATGTTGGGCAGGAAGACCTAGCATCAGCACAGGTACCGATGCCGGATGATCAGAGTAATACTCAATGAGGAGTATTGCTAGAGCACAGTCCTCGCTAAGAGGGAGTGTTGATTTGGGATAGCATCAAATGTGTTCTAGCCACGAAATTTGGTGGAGAGGTTGGGGCACATGAGATCTCCAATACCCAGAAAGGGTTTTGGCAAATTCTAAATAGATCAGGAGATATTAAAATAATTAATATTTTTAATGGAGTCCCTAAGTCTAAACTTAAGGAAAATAAAATATTAATGTGTATTAATATGAATCTATGTTAAAGTGGTCCAAAAGACATGGATCAAGCCAGATCTAATCTTAGCCGTGGATTAGGGATTTAATCTCGGGCTATTGAGATGTCAACAGGAAAAGTATGAGAGGAGACTTGAGGGTCACTTGGAGATTGCACCAGATGATCAATCATTCTATTCTCTAGAGAGGGGGTTGCTAAGAGAGATAGAATCAGTGATCAGGAGAGCAGCTGAGGGGCATTGAGTACAGAAGAACAGAGAAGGCAGAGATTGTGTCGGGAGAGAAGTGTAGCAGCCAAGGAGAGTGACGCAGAGGCAGCCAAGTGTTGCACAGAGCACCAAAAGGGCCAGTGTAGCTGACGTAGGGCCTCCTAGGGCTGACACAGGGCCAACGTGAGACAGAGAGGGGTTGACGTAGTCCAGATTGTGCAGAAGTTGGGGTTGCAGGAGCAGTTTTGGGTTGAGGGGCTGTTGAAAGGGTTTTCTGGGGTTTTAGCGAGGATATTTCTCTCAAACTGTGAGGTATAGCTGCTAAGGAAATTCTCTGTTGGGTAGGCCAGCTACAGCACCCAGATTGTACTCTGATATTACTTAATAAGAAAACCCTCAGATAGCTACACTGGTTTTCCCGCATTGGGTTTTTCCGGGGACATTGGTCCAAAAATAATGGTGTCACGTGGTGTGTTTGTTCTTGTTTCTTTTTTTGCTGATCTGTAATATGTTGAGCATGCACTGGTATTTATTTTCAGTATTTACTTTGTAAATACCTTGTTAAAGAAAAATTAATAAGTAGGTAGGAATAAATCAAAAGAAGTGCATGAAGGGTTTCTAAATTAAGTAAAATTAGAAACTTCAATAGTTACAAGACAAGGGATATGATGTATACTTCATCGGGAAGAAAGTATACCTTAAGCATCCAGGCTGGAAGAGGAAAAAGCAAATTGGGATTTGAAGCAACAAGTTGTATAGGTTACAGCGCAAATCGCCAATGGCACTGATAGGCAGCAACTATAATGGTGAGAAGGAGCGAAATGAATTAAGGCATAGACGAATGGGGAACTTACACCATGGAGCACTGAAGATACTCAAAGACACTGTTACAAGGGTACCAGTTCTAAGAAATGAACATGATGGCTTATGCAGAGGATGTGTACTAGCCAAAAACACTAGATAGAGTACAGTAAGAAATCTGGAGTTTCTTCAAACTAATTTAAAATGCTTAGTAAAGACATATCATATCTGTGAAAGTGGGGCACTGCTATTGCTTTCACCAGGGTTCAAGCCTCTCCAATTACACATTCCTGTTTGTGCTTCTACCTAATGATACCTCGTGTTCAACAGAAGCATTTAGATCACAAAACGAAGGTGGTCTTCATTCATGTTAAAAAAGATTTAAAGACATTCATTCACATTCAAGTCTCTCCAATTATACGTGTTCCTTCTTGTGATTCCACCTCATGATACCTTAATGTTCAACAAAAGCATTCAGATCAAAAATTGAAAGTGCCGTTAAATCATGCTAAATAAAAATAAAGACAGATTTATTCATGTTCAGTGGAAGCATTTCAATCAAAACTAGGTAGGAGGTTGATTGCCTTACGACACATGGTAGATTGGAAGTTTACCTATAATGCAAGATGCCATCTGTTAAAATGAAATTTAAAACTGTTTTTTTTAGAAGAGGGTTCAGCACCCTAATTTATGCAAGATCTGAGATCCATTAATTGTTTGT
Organism: Pinus taeda; assembly: GCA_000404065.3. NCBI lineage: Eukaryota > Viridiplantae > Streptophyta > Pinopsida > Pinales > Pinaceae > Pinus > Pinus taeda. The sequence goes on along the minus strand of APFE030860381.1, from coordinate 144,785 downwards.
GTATCATTTGATGCCACGGATGATATAGTTGAATGAAGCTATTTGCATTATTTCCTTTATAGACTTATGTTGACGAGGATGCATTTATGAAGGATCTTTATTTGTACTAGCCAAAAACACTAGATAGAGTACAATAAGAGAAATCTGGAGTTTCTTCAAACTAATTTAAAATGCTTAGTAAAGACATATCATATCTGTGAAAGTGGGGCACTGCTATTGCTTTCACCAGGGTTCAAGCCTCTCCAATTACACATTCCTGTTTGTGCTTCTACCTACTGATACCTCGTGTTCAACAGAAGCATTTAGATCACAAAACGAAGGTGGTGTTCATTCATGTTAAAAAAGATTTAAAGACGTTCAATCACATTCAAGTCTCTCCAATTATACACGTTCCTTGTGATTCCACCTCATGATACTTTAATGTTCAACAAAAGCATTCAGATCAAAAATTGAAAGTGCCGTTAAATCATGCTGAATAAAAATAAAGACAGATTTATTCATGTTCAGTGGAAGCATTTCAATCAAAACTAGGTAGGAGGTTGATTGCCTTATGACACATGGTAGATTGGAAGTTTATCTATAATGCAAGATGCCATCTGTTAAAATGAAATTTAAAACTGTTTTTCTTTATGAAGCCTTCATAGAAGAGGGTTCAGCACCCTAATTTATGCAAGATCTGAGATCCATTAATTGTTTGTGTATCATTTGATGCCACGGATGATATAGTTGAATGAAGCTATTTGCAAGGATTGCTTCTGCATGAACTAATTATTTGAATGGAACAGGATCAATGGAAAACATCCCTCTTACTTCATGCAAAGAACGCTTTGAAAGCTAAGGAGGTTGAGGAGGACGACCTTACATAAATTTTTCTAGTAACCTGTGTGTATTATTAGCGGCTGTGTATGTTGTCCTTTTCAGGAGGGGTGGACATCATCAGAATGGACTGGTGTTTGATTCACCTGAAAATTTGATACTGCATGTCTTTGATTTATGGATAGAGGTTGCTTCCATGCCATTTACATTCGGGACTAAAGGACTTTATATTCGGGTGGCTTTAAACAAGAGGTTTGCTCACATGTTCGTGTGCTATATTTGAAACCTCATTCTCAAAATTTATTACTGCGAAGTCTGTGTGAATATCGTTTTATTTTCATTTGTAAACAAGCAGCCCACATGGGTTTATTACATGTTTGACCAGGGCATTTGATGGTGGAAGATCTATATAATGAAGCTATTTGCATTATTTCCTTTATAGACTTATGTTGACGAGAATGCATTTATGAAGGATCTTTATTTGTAACTGGTTTAAGTTCTTCAATTCACTTCAGAATATATTACCTTTGTGCTTCTTGTAGTGCGACTTATAATGTGAACAGCCACGAGAATTCATGTGCAATGGGCATTCAATTAAAAGCACATTCTAACTTATTTATTGTGATTTCTTCGTTGCCTTAAGGTTTTGCAATTTATAAATTGCTCATAAATACGGAACTTGTTATATTATCTGATACCATTTGTACGAGTAAAATTTATATCTAATGATCCTCTGGCCCATGTTTTGTTGCCCGAGGATAATCAGTTTTCTATACCTAGTAAAGTAAAAGTTCTAGTTTTGAACAAAGAGGCCTATGCATTTCTCTCTGTTTTCGAGCATGCATTTCTGATTGGTTACGTACTTGTGAATATTAATTGTTGTAACAGCCCCACATCCGTCAATATTTCTCTTGGCTTATTATTATTTTATTGTACTTTAATTTTTTATTTTGTTTGAACAATACGAATGATTGGATTTACATAGAATTTATTTTGTTTGAACAAATACGAATGATTGGATTTACATAGAATTTATTTTGTTTGAACAAATACGAATGATTGGATTTACATAGAATTATTTCTGTATTGAAACCAGTGTTGCGAAAATCGCAATATAATTGCGATAATTTCTAAAAATCACGGTTTTTTGAAAATGGCGATATTATCGCTGATTATTACGTGATTTTTTTTTCACAAAAAATTGCGAAATAATCACGATAACTTGAAATTATCGCGAATGTTACGAAAAAAATAAAAATAAAAATCTTGAATATTATTTTTTTTGCTGATTTTTTGCTGAGGAGGAGGAGGAGGAGGTGACACAACCTACCCAGACTACCCTTGTTACTAGTAGAGGATGTGGTCTGCCTCCTATAGCTCCTAGTTCTTCAGTTTCTAAAGCACAGCAGAGTCCATTGCCAACTCCACGGGCGTCTACATCTAACGGGAAAGCTATTGCATTTTCTTGCAAGAGGGGCAGAGGAAATCAGTGGTAATTAGTTATTTGGTTCATTTCATTCTATATGACATTATGACTCGTGATATGAGATACATTATTATATTTTTTGTTGATACTTTGTGGTTGAGTTGGGACTCGGGAGTCAGGACTGACTATTCAGGACATGATTCACTATTATGTGTGATGTAGCACTAGAAATGATATTACACATCTTATATATTAGTTATTTTATCATATTTATGTGTCAATGTATTTATTTTATGTTGTAGATGCTTTAGATATTAAATAAATTGAAAAAAAAATTGTTTTTTTTGTATTTTACGATTTTTTCCGATTTTTATGATTTTTTCCCTCGCCGATATTATCCCGATAACGATCACTGAAACATTGATTGATACCCCAAGAAATGAATGGATTGACATGAAATTTTTTGTCAAAACTCCAAAAGAGAATGAATTCACATGATATTTCCATATTGAAGTATCCAAATTATTGAGATTCACAAGAGATAGTGAGAGAATTGAACATAAATAACAGAAATGCTGATTTTGCAATAAAGAGAAAAACAACCCAATTCTACGGTAAAACAACACTTGAATAGAAGAATTAGTGAAGAGAAACGCAACTTTATAGAAATAATTCAATAACAAGTTCACTAAAGAGAGAGAGAAACCAAGTACAAGAGAGTAAAAATTTTGATGATGCTCAAAGGGAATTCACTTTATAAAAAAATACAAGGTCAACGACATTGAAAAGTGAAGATTCCACTATTTTCAACATTCGATGGTTCATATTGGATCATTATATAATTGTCATCTAGTTTGGTATTTTTTGGATGGAAAAGTTGGATCTATTGTTTGTAGGACTCATTTTAGGGTAGGTCTTGTTTTAGAGATTTGGGATCTAGAACCTTTCGGAGTTCATTTGAGGATTTTAACAACCATTCTTTAAATCAAAGCTTTGCAAGCAGAACTCTCACTCTATTGAGATTGTTCTACATTTCAAGAGCTTTATAATGGCATGAAGATTGCCTCAATCATAGCTTGCATGTGAAAGTTATGCCTCTTGCACGTGGACTTATTTGTTCACTGTGCATGGTATCAAGTGGATATTGTGTTAGCATCAAATGCTTGTGCATGGGGAGGTAATCACGTGTATATTTAAAAGAAGATTTTATAGGGTTCAAAACACTAAACATTAATTGGGTTGAAACATGCAAAAAAACCAAATCATAATCCTAGATGGCTATCGAGTTATGTTAAACAAAAATCTACTAGGAAAGAAAGGGTTCCATTCTTCTTATATTGAGCATTGTTCCATAATGTGTTGAGCATGTTGTCATTGATGTCAAAGAACGAGCAAGAGCAGGCGCAGAATGTTGAGGAGGTGTGTAGGATGTAATTGATGTCACAGTAGGAGCAAGAGCAGGTATGCAAGGAATGATGTACCTAAATGATGCTTGACAAAACCCTAACACTTGGGTTTGGTTACCTAGATGATGTACACAACCCATATTTGTTAAAGGTTTTGGAGCAGTAGACCAATGAGTTTACCTCTATGATCCTTGTCAGTAGATTCTACTTGTCATGTTGATTCTACGGGTATATGGAGCATCTCGAATGGCCACGCGAATTGAGAGAAATGCTCAATCAAAATTGCAAGCCCTAGTCAATGGTTCAAAACCCCAAAGGGTTGCTGAGGTGGCACCATATTATTAATTTGAATGTTGTGGCAAAGAAAAATTTGGTGATGGCATAGCGTCACAATGGTATGGCAAAGAAGAAGGTCCTATTAAATCAATGATGTGGTGAAATATCATAGAAGCAAAGGTTGAATTAAAATAATTAAAGGGTATTAAAACTTAAAATCCAAATTTTAATTTGAAAATGGGCAAAAAGGATTTGGTGGGAATTTTATTTTTCTTAAATAATTCCATCCCTCCACCACCCTATCCCCCTCCCAAAAAAAAGAGGGACTTTCTCTCCTAAAACCCTATGTTGGCTAATTTAAGATACACATTTTCTATATAAAGAAATGGAGTATGGAACCTTTTAGCCATCGAATTATTTTTGAGCCTTTCACTAAATTTAATTCGCTCTACGGCCATAATTTTCTTTTTGGGGTGTTTTGAGCTAGAATATTTGAGTGTATTTGTTTGAGAGGGTGTATCATTTTTTTTCTCTTCTGGTCCTTTTGGGATTTGGTTCGCACTTCTTTTGCAAGTAGAAGCTTCTCCAATGAACATGATGTTAATTTTTCATAGGATGCCCACCCCACCCCGCGGCCCTCCCAAAAAAAGTGAGGGGCTTTCCCTCCTAAAACCCTATGTTGGCTAACTTAAGATACACATTGTCTATATAAATAAATGGAGTATGGAACCTTTTAGCTATCGAATTATTTTTGAGCCTTTCACTAAAATTAATTCGCTCTACGACCATAATTTTGTTTTCAGGGTGTTTTGAGCTAGAATATTTGAGCATATTTGTTTGAGAGGGTGTATCATTTTTTTTCTCTTTTGGTCCTTTTAGGATTTGGTTCGCACTTCTTTTGCAAGTAGAAGCTTCTCCAATGAACATAATGTTAATTTTTCATACGGCTATATTGTTCTTTGCTTTGATAATTACATTTCTTCGTCAATACATTAAGTTCACCCCATAGCATCATAACATTATACATATTTACATCATTATTCATCAACATATGCAGCTATGTAGAAAGAACAATAACATCATCATCAATGCAGTAGAACATAAAGGAACAAGAGAAGAAAAGCATGCACACATAGAGATGTCAGGATTGGCCAAAGACCAAGGCAAACCCACTATGGAGAAAACCCTTGCAATTCTTCTTCTAATAGATTGTCATCAAATAATTCAGCAAAAGAGAGTATAATGATCCATATCTTCACAACAACTAGAATATCCATGAAATGCATTTAAAACATTAGAACTTTGATTCAGATAATTGTGATATATTGTTACTACTTGTAGCCTGCTGTCGAGCACTTCAGTCAATGAGCAAAATCTTCAAAGTACTGAAATATTATCTAGGAGTCTCAGTCACAGGGAGAGTTGTGCGAGTGACTATGACAGACATGGTTGCTCTCTATGAATTGTAAGGTAGCGACTATGGAAGCTTGATTGCTCCCATACCATTATGTGCGAATGATCGGGGACCAAATTGACCTAGACTCTCGGTCACTCTCATGTAGACCCTGTGCTAGTGACCAAGGATCCAAACTTTCTCTCATGATCACTCTATGCCAGCGACTGAGGTCCCAAATTCGCTCTCATGACCACTCTATGTCAGCAACTTTGAATCAAAAAACCCTAGTTCAGTGCGAGCTTCATCTTGAAGTTTTGGACCCTTGAGTGAGCTTCCTCCGTTAGACCTGTGTGAGCCAAGACAATATAGAAGAGGAGAAGAGATCTTGATGTGTGTGTCCAAATGAGCTTGAGGTCTTTTCTATTTATAGGCTTCCATGAGGGTCCACTTGACTTGTCCATTGGTACATGTGCATAGGGCCGACCTGATCCAAAATATATGTATGAATAAAATAATTCATAACTCAACTTCTGCCTGTCCAAATGAGGTGATATTTAGGTCAATTTTGGTCCTTTCAGAAGGAAGAATCTGATGTTATCATCATCTCCATCAAATGAGTAGTCCAAAGTGGAATTTGACTGTAGCTGCATATTTTTAACACTCCCTCTCAACTAGGGAGAATTCCACCTGCTAATATTAGAGCATCGATCAACATGAAATACGTCCCATCTCAATTATCTCATTATCTCGTATCATCAATGTACATCTCTTGCTTATTCCTGCTTATCTGTCGATTGTTCCATCTCATATGTTGAATATTCTAGAATCTAGAAGAAGAATTTTCCATCAGAGGGGAGCTTAAGCTACCACCCTCTATTCATTAAGCTACAACCCGGAAATGTCATCAGGCCACTACCTGGAAATGTCATCGAGCTACTACCCGGAAACACCATTGGGCTACAACCCGAAAATGTCATCAGGCTACTATCTGGAAATGTCATCGGGCTACTACCCGCAAACACCATTGGAATACAACCCAGAAATGTCATCAAGCTACTACCTAGAAATGTCATAGGGCTACTACCCGGAAACACCATCGGGGCTACAACCCAGAAATGTCATCAGGGTACTACATAGAAATGTGATCGGACTACTACCCGAAAACACCATCGGGCTACTACTCGGAAATGTGTCATCAAGCTATGACCTGGAAATACCATCGGGCTATAGCCTGGAATCTCATGAGGGAGCTACTACTACAACACCATATCGAGCAATAGGTGATATAGGGGAGCTACTGCTCAACCCATCCTATTGCCTAATGATCTTCCCAACAATGACCCTGAATAGTCAAGTGGTAGAACACTTACATCATAATCGCCTTGGGTTGTACACCCCCAAGTACACTCAACTCGTTGGCTAGATGAGGAGCAATACTCCCAACAAGCCCAACTTGTGGGTATGATGCCAAATGGGGTATACTCTTCAAAGTCCAATATAGGGTGAGCTACTACTCCAATATATATAACTCATATATATCAATCATCCAAAAACATGTCAAACTCTTGTAGCACAAACTTCAAACATAATGGCATGTCTATATGTATATCATGGTCACCTGTACACATTCAAACTTCCCCACTTTCAAATCTTTGAGATGTCTTCTACTTATCTATGGAACTGACATCCTTCGAGTGAACATCTTGATTCAAGGTTTAGATAATTTCATAAATCTTCAAATGATGATCAACGATAGTCAAACTTATGGTTTCTTTCAGCAAGTTCGCATGGGTGCGTCATTGGCTACCCTAATGCTATCTAAGCCTTAGCATGTGTGCGTCAAGGGACGAATATTCCCATTTCTATGCATGTGACTGGAGCAGAAACCCTAATTTCCCTACCAGCTTCAGATCTAAGACCTTGTTGTAGATCAGTAATCTTTGGTGCACATAATTCATATTTCAACAAGAGAAAATGCAAATAGTAATGAGTAAGAATCTTGAGAAGAGAATCTCCCTCTCACTGAGAATTTACTTCATTTGACTTCTTTCACGTCATCAACCTGTCGTTACTAGAGTCATGCAACAACATATATGTTAGATCATAGAATCAGACATATATCCATCATGGTCATATCATCTTCACGTCAACTACTTCATTATTACATCATGACATCAACCATTCATAGAAACATCAGACATGTGTAACATACTTCAAAGATCATGAACACAATATCACTTTTATCAATTCAATCCATCATGTTAGGGCATGAAGTTTTACATATGCCATAATTACTATCAAAGACATGACCACAGTTAATAAGAGATCTAGAGTATAAATCTCATAGTTCTATCATCAGGGTTATCATAGGACCAAGTCAGGCTAATCAATAAAACTACCAAAAACAATAAGAATGTCAACATACTTTCATCATATTTATCACAAGCATTATCGGTATCAATGAGGTAGCCTTCTATAAGAGATCCATCATATCTTATGCATGTCAAGTGTCAAGAGTATCATTTACTAGAGTCAAAGTACTAGCCTTCTTTATAGAATCAGGATCTCTATGAACAACATATGTTAGCCAAACATTAAGCCATGCCACTATATCCAAGATTAGCAATGAGTAACCTCATAGAATCGAGAAGATCAAGATGATCAAAATATTCAATACCAAGTGCACTATTTCATAATAGGAAACATTAATCCAAATCTCTTTCATATGCAAGCATGAACCATTTGCAAGGGAGACATTCTCAACATACCATAAGGCTTACCTAGTCATCCAATGTTATAGTTGAAACATAGCATTGAAACAATATACCTCTCATACCTTGTAGTGATCAAATACTTATGCTCCTTCCCATAGGCAGCTTGTAGTGCTTGTCACATTTTCATCAAGTGCCTCTTTACCTCTTTCTAGATCTAGCTTTTCTTTTCATCATGTGCCTTTGTACCTCTTTCCAGATCTAGCTTTTCTTTGCATCATGTGCCTTTGTACCTCTTTCCAGATATAGCTTTTCTTTCATGCATCTCAAATGATCCTCAAGAGGGATCCACTTATCACATCTCATCAAGAAGGTTAGATACATCCATATACTCAAATATACATGCAGGAAGTGTAAGCAATGATCAAAATAATAATCATAATAATCATATTCATATGTCTAAACAAGAGTAAAGACACAAAGAAACATCATAAGTCGAGGAGTACTTATCTTCAATGAGAGGTGATACTCTCCCTCTTGAACCAACCTTCAATAGTCATCACTATCCATAGTCCACATAAGAATGTTGCCTTCAGTCAACTTTGTCAACAACTGGTCATCTAGGGCTTCATCGAATTTGTCCCAAGTGCTTGAGCATCTTCACATAGACCATACTAGAGTTTCATACATCAAATCTCAAGTCTTTGACATAAACCAGGGTTTCTCTTAAACCATAATCATCAAATCCTCATGCACTAACTACCTAGGGTTTCCTTCATACCCTAGCATTCTTTTAGGTCTCCATCATCCTCTTCTTGCTTCCATCCAAAGTGTCTCCATGGGGGTGATCTCCATGGCTTTTTTTCTGCCCAACTCTGGTTCCATGTTAATTTTTCATAAGGCTATATTGTTCTTTGCTTTGATAATTGCATTTCTTCGTCAATACATTAAGTTCACCCCATAGCATCATAACATTATACATATTTACATCATAATTCATCAACATATGCAACTATGTAGAAAGAATAATAACATCAGCATCAATGCAGTGGAACATAAAGGAACAAGAGAAGAAAAGCATGCATACATAGAGATACCAAGATTGGTCGGAGACCAGGGCAAAACCCACTATGGGGAAACCCTTGCAAATCTTCTTCTAATAGATTGTCATCAAATAATTCAGCAAAAGAGAGTACAATGATCCTTAACTTCACAACAACTAGAATATCCATGAAAGGCGTCTAAAACATCAGAACTCTGATTCAGATAACTATGATGTACTATCATTGTGTGTAGCTTGCTACCGAACACTTCTGTCACTGAGTGAAATCTTTGGATTATTGAAATATCATCTAGGAGTCTCAGTTGCAGGGAGGAGTTGTGTGAGCAACTATGACAGACATGGTCGTTCTCTATGAACTACAAGATAGCGACTATGGAAGCGCAGTCGCTCCCATACCATTCTGTGCGAGCGACCTGGGATCAAACTAACCCAAACTCCGAGTCACTCTTATGTAGACCCTATGCCAGCGACCAAGGATCCAAAGTCGCTCTCATGACCACTCTATGCCAATGACTTTGAATCAGAAAACCCTAGTTCAGTGCGAGCTTCATCTTGAAGTTTTGGACCCTTGAGCGAGCTTCGTTCGTCAGACCTGTGCAAGCCAAGACAATATAGAAGAGGAGAAGAGAGCTTGATGTGTGTGTCCAAATGAACTTGAGGTCTCTTCTATTTATAGGCTTCCATGAGGATCCACTTGACCTGTCCATTGGTACATGTGCATAGGGCTGACCTACTCCAAAATATTGCTCTTTGCTTTGATAATTCCATTTCTTCATAAATACATTAAGTTCACCCCATAGCATCATAACATTATACATATTTACATCATTATTCATTAGCATATGCAACCATGTAGAAAGAACAATAACATCATCATCAATGCAGCGGCACATAAAGGAACAAGAGAAGAAAAGCATGCACACATAGAAACACCAGGATTGGTTGGAGACCAGGGGACAACCCTTGCAAATCTTCTTCTAATAAATTGTCATCAAATAATTCAACAAAAGAGAGAACAATGATCCATATCTTCACAACAACTAGAATATCCATGAAATGCATCTAAAACAACAGAACTTCGATTTAGATAATTGTGATGTATTGTCATTGCTTGCAGCATATTGCAGAACTCTTTTGTCACTGAGCGAAATATTCGGAGTACTGAAATATCATCTAGGAGTCTCAATCGCAGGGAGGAGGAGTTGTGCGAGCGACTATGGCAGACATGGTCGCTCTCTATGAACTCTAAGATAGCGACTATGGAAGCTCGGTCGCTCCCATACCATTTTGTGCGAGCGACCGGGGACCAAACTGGCCCAGACTCCCAGTCGCTCTCATGTAGACCTTGTGCCAACGACCAAGGATCCAAAGTTGCTTTCATGACCAATCTGCGCCAACGACTGAGGACCCAAAGTCACTCTCATGACCACTCTGTGCCAGTGACTTTGAACCAGAAAACCCTAGTTCAGTGTGAGCTTCATCCTGAAGTTTTGGACCCTTGAGTAAGTTTCCTCCATCAGACCTGTGTGAGCCAAGACAATATAGAAGAGGAGAAGGGAACTTGATGTGTGTGTCCAAATTAGCTTGAGGTATCTTCTATTTATAGGCTCCCATGAGAGTCCACTTGGCCTGTCCATTGGTACATGTGCATAGGGCCAACCTGATCCAAAATATATGTATGAATAAAATAATTCATAACTCAACCTTTTCTTGTCCAAATGAGGTGATCTTTAGGTCCTCTTGGAAAGAGGAATCTGATGCCATCATCATCTCCATCAAATGAGTAGTCCAAAGTGGAATTTGACCGCAATTGCATATTCTTAGCACATAAAAGTAACTCATTTGTGTATCCTTGACGAGTTTTGAGTATTAGAAAAAGGACATTTTGGAACCTTATTAATAGAATTGGTGATCCTCATCATACCAACTTTGCAGATAAGAGTTTCAAATAAGCCAAAATTGTAGGAAGATTTTCTGAGCCATATCTATTATTGGGGTTTTGTTGTTCCATTTTGGTTACTGTGGGTATTGTTGAGCTCTCTTATAGGTTCTGAAGTTTGAAGCAATGCAGTCATACTTTGGAACCTCAATTATAATAGTCACATCACTATTTTGGTGACTCGTATTTCCTGTATGAGAACACAACTGAAATATTGACCTGAAACCATATGTCCTGCATCAAACGATAATTATTTTCCAAATTTGTTGAATTGGTCAGTGGTTCATACATTAACTCTTAAAATTCTCCTATGGTCATTAAAATTTCTGAGCATATTCGGAAAGAAAAACATGATTGCAAACTTGTAGAATGATAATATGAGCACTAGCGCTGAGCAAATTGTTTGACTATAAGACATGCATCAATGCATTAACTCTCTGCCCTATGTCTAAGATAATTTTTTGATTCTCTGATTGTAAAAGTTCATCATTGGGGATAACCAGTGAAGCAGGAAACCTTGCATTACAATCACTTCTTGATGTATGACCTATGTATATAACACCCTTGATTGATAAAAAATCTATGATGACAAACTGCAATGTGTGAGTTTCATGTTACAATAATGATATGGCAAATGTGGCCTTCAACATATATATACATACTACATTGGCCAATTAATAGTATGAACATCATGACCATGATTGCACAACACATGTTTCGGAAGTGTGGATCAGTCATTAATATGAAGAATGGTGCAGAAGATGAAAGATATTTAACAGTGACTTGATTGTTGGTTTGTTTGAAAAGCACCATTCGCATATGTCTATAAAACCAATTGATATGAAATGATGTTTTGGGTTGGCCAGTTAGAACAATGGTGACAATAATACAATTACAACAGTGGAAGTATTGAAGAATTGATGACTTCCAGTTGCAGATGCTTATACCACGATGACAGTACATTAACACCACCAAATTCTAAGACCGGAATCCAAACACAGAGGTGTGGAAGTGACCAAAAGGAAACTTGATATATGACAATATGGCAGTGACTCCCATTGTCATTGTGCCATGTGAGAATTATGGTAGTGATTTGATGCATGACCTAGCTGACATCAAGATAATACAGAAACTTTAACAGTGTTTTTGTTGATCGTAGTAATCTTGATGACATGGAGGAAACATAATTATAGTTGGGGTTCAAGATTATGTATATGTCAAATTATTGGTATCATGTCCAGAAACGCAGACACTTGTTGAAGATCACAGGGTCTTTTTTTTTTAAGAAATGGGTAGCATTTTCATTAGATAAATTGGAAAAGGACCAAGTCCCATATAATCTTGGAGAGCAAGCTCTCAAAAATATTCATCGTTTTAAATTGGAGGACCCTATTACTACCATCCTTATTTACATATGAGCTTTGTACATAGCCTATATTGTAAACTTTTCAAAAAACCATGTTGTATTCTATAGATCGAAAAAACATAGATATAACTTTAACATAAACATCTATCCGCTGCTACCAGGACCAATTTCTCTCGAACCTTCTTTCGTAGTTGTAACCAATTCTTCAGCACTGCCCACCCTAGGTTCCGGGTCTCGAACAACAGCAATGTTCGCAGCACCTTCAGCATTAGGGACAGAACCATCCCCGAATCCAAAAACCTCCTTTAACACCCTGACTGTCGGAGTCTCTACTTTAATTTCAATGTTCTCCACCTTTTGTTGTAGACTCATCACGTCTATGCACAGGTTCTCCATAGTCTTTTGCAGTAGTTCCATGTCTTTGCCAAGTCCCGACAGTTGGGCATACAAAACTTCCATGTTCCCATTGATCTCTTTAACAATTTCCTTAACAACCTGCTTGCTTGAACTATCAACCAAGCCTTCTATATTCCCAGAGCATCCCGACTCTATTCCGCCACCACTTTCATTGCTTGCAGAAGTATTTTCATGGCAATTCTACCCTGTATTGAAAAAATCCTTTGATTTACCATTCGCAATCAGCTGCTATAAATAATGTCCTAGTTAATTCCAACATTCCTTCATGTATTTTCCATCATAAATGCAAAGCGATTATGCATCATGGCATAATATATACCCTCCATCTCCTCCACCGCCAAAACTAGCCTAGAGTGAATTGTGATGGTACCTGCCTACCCGAAGAACAGAACCATATTAAAGCACTAGGTAAATAACCAGGGACGTATTGCCCACTTGTCACAACGCATGACCTTCGATCTATGGTTGCCACACATGTTACATAACTCCTTACCAACCACCCTAGTTCTCAATGCACTATAAAGGGCCATCGAGGATATAACCTTAATCACTGCCAATTTGAGGTGCTACATACCCGTACCCCAATTGTACATCATCAGCTTGGAGTATTTAATATGAATCAAGGAACGTGACATATTTTATCAGAGATTGATTCTTAAGAAGCCTTGCTCCAAGGCCACCCCGATGTTTGCTTGCACGTCCGCTATCGTGTTGTTAGCCCGAAACACTTGGACCCTCTATAGATAATCTTTTGCCATGGCACCCTAGAGTCTCAACACATGCAAAACAGTACAGATATGTATTTGCATGGTCATATGAGGAGCTAAAAACCTATGGCATAGCTATCATTGAGCATAAAATTCCCCTCAAACCAAAAGCTAAAACTTTTCAACAAAAATTAAAGATTATTAAGCTAGTCATACTTCTTAGTATTGAGAAAGAAGTGAGAAAACTATTGGATGCTAAAATAATTGTTCGCTTAAGATACTATGAATGGATAGCTAATCTAGTACCTATCAAGAAGAAAAATGGGGAAATTAGATATTGTTTCGACTTTAGGAACTTGAACAAATTATCCATAAATATAACTATCCATTACCAAAAATGTATCAATTGCTTCAAAGAGTATCAAGTTCTAATAGAATCTCAATGTTAGATGATTTTTCTGGATACAACCAAATTCTGATTAGTTAAGAAGACAGAGAGAAGACTGCATTCACAACTCCCTGGGGCACTTTCATGTATGCCAATATGCCATTTGGTTTAATCAATGTTGGAGCAACATTTCAAAGGGCTATGGTTCTGGCATTTGCGGGTAAGGTAAATAAATTCATAATTATTTACCTTGATGCTTTGACACTGTTTTCTGATTTTGATGCTAAACACATTAAACACTTGAGAAAAGTTTTTGAAAGATGCAGAAAATTTGGGATTTCTCTTAATCCTAAGAAGTCACTTTTTGCAATGAGGGAAGGAAGATTGTTGGGACACATAATTTCAAAAGGATTTATAATTGATCCTAAGAGAGTTTTAGAAATTCAAGTAATCAATTTTTCTAGAAATGAAAAAGAGATTCAACCATTCTTAGGCAAAATAAATTTTTTAAGGAGGTTTATACCTAATTATGTTGAAATTGTGAAAGATATTACTGATATGCTTAAGAAAGACTAGGAAGTTAAATGGATTGTCCAAGCTAGATACTCGTTCTCACAGATCAAAAAGGAAATTTCAGAAGCCCTAGTGTTAGATAGCCCAGATTATACAAAATTGTTTAGCATTTTCTCTTTTGCCTTAGATACCACTATAGCAGTTGGTTTATTGCAAAGAAATGATGATCAACAAGACAACCAATTGCTTTCTTCACTAAGGTTATGAGAGATGATGAATTGAGATATTATATCATAGAGAAATAAATTTATGCCTTATTACAAGCTTTGAAAGCATTTAGGTTTTATGTTTTACATTCTCCTATAATTGTTGATGTTCCTAACAATGCAGTAAAATAGTGATGAATTAACTTGATACAGATGGAAAGAGGGGAATGTGGATTGAAAAGATCCTTAAGTTTTATTTAGATATCAGACCTGCAAAGTTGGTGAAAGGTCAGGGTTTAGCTAAACTTTTGGTTGAATCAAATTGCAAAATCTTGGTATTAACACAATCATGCAAATTTCGGGTGAGAAGAATCCACAAGAACATTCTCAGGTTTTAGGTGAGAAGAATCCACTAGAACCTTCTTCCAGTGCAGTTCCTATTCCTCTTCCTTTACACATTGAATTTTTTTTACTTTCAGATTGGTACAAATACATAGTGCATTTTCTATGTGATTTTGAACACCCTCTTGACTTCACAAAGAATCAACGTAGATCCCTCAGACTCAAGGCCATGAAGTATTGTATAATAAATGTAAATTTGTATTGGAAGGATCCTCTAAATATTCTCTTATTATGTTTGACCGAGAGTGAAACAGATGGAGTAATTGAGCAGTTTCAGGAAGGAATTTGTGGAGGGAATTATGCTTGGAAGGTTACTGCATATAAAACACTGAGAGCGGGTTTCTATTGGCCAAAATTGTTTGCACAAGTTGGAGAAAATGTGAGGAGTTGTATCCCATTTCATATATTTGCAGGGAAACAGAGATTAGCAGCACTTCCCCTTGTCCAAGTTTCAGTGGAAGCCCCTTTCTTGCAATAGTGATTGGATTTCATAAGTGAGATAGTTCCAGCCTCCAACAATCAACATAGATGGATATTAACAACCACTTATTATTTCACAAAATGGGTAGAAGAAATCCTTGTTAATAATGCAACTAATACAGTGGTGATAAAATTCATTGACGAAAACATTTTGTCCAGATTTGGTTTTCCTAGACAAATTGTTACGGATAATGCTTAGGTTCTCAATACTATAAAGATGATAGAATTATGTCATAAATATCAAATTACATTACATCATTCTACACCTTATTATCCACAGGGTAATGGGTTGGAAAAATCATTAAATAAAAGTCTGATTAAAGTCATCAAGAAAGTATTAGCAAATCATAAAAGGAGTTGGGACATTCATCTCAAATATGCAGTATGGGAAAACATGGTCTCACCTAAAATATCTATTGGTAAATCTCCTTTTCAACTTGTTCATGGAATGGAAGTTATCTTCCCTACACAATTAACATTTCCAGTCATGAAGTTTTTGCAGGAATCATATGAAGAAGAAGATTATTTTTCAACAATGATCAATCAAATCGTTAAGTTGAATCAAGATAGAGATGAAGTTCGGCATAAACTTCTACAGTATCAAGACAAGATGAAGTGTTTGTTTGATAGGAAGGTTTGGGAAAGTGATTTCAAATAAGGAGATTTAGTTCTCGATGGAATGCAAGAAGAGAAGAAAAAAGGCAAACATGGCAAGTTTGATAACTGATGGTTGGGACCTTTTAGCATTGCAAAAGTGAAAGGAAACAACACATTTATTCTATGCAATCTAGGACAATATTTTCTCATTGTCATTCAATGGGCAATAACTCAAGCATTATATTCAATGTTAAGTGTATGCAATTATCATCATTGTAAATTTATCGTTTTCTTTAAATTTCAGCAGCAAGTCTGATTTTCACAACAAAGACTCCATAGCTCGAGGAGAAGGCACATGGATCTGCATGTTCTCTGCATTCTGTAGGGTGAAGCAGTCCCCAGATGGAGCCGATGTTGTAACTTATTTTTACCCCTGTAATATTTTGTATATTTTTCCTGCATTTTCATATAATAATAAAAAAACAGAGAAAAGAAAAAGGAAAATAAAATAAAAATAGAAAAATGAAAATAAAGAAATAAATGAAAGGGGAATAATAAAAAACAAACAAAACAAATATTTACCCTTCGAAATGCGAGCACATTTAAATGTTACTCACTATAGTTTTAAACATGTGATATTTTAAATAAATTGTTGATTTGTAATAAGGTGAAGTGACCGCCATCGACGAAGGGTTAACAATCACATATTTTTCAATGGCTCAGATTTAATGCATCAAGATCAACGGTCATAAGCAAATAGTGGGACCCTCCGCATTCCTGAACGATAATGGAAGGGTGGGGATGGGGTCTGCAAAGCAGTTTAATTAAAACTTGTTTTCTACATGGTAAACGCTCAACAATTGTGGCCCCCCTCTGCTCGATACCACTGACCATCTCCCCCATCCCATAAACCACTCACCCACATTTCCATTTCTCTTTCCATTTTTACCGTCCGCCAACGTTCCGCTACATGTGGCCATTGTTATCTCTCTTGCCAACGTTCTACAGCATTTAATCCTCTGTGCCAATAATGATCAGTCTAACTAAAACTCGTTATAATCTCGTTATAAAAGATTTTTATCCCTTTCAAATTGATCATATTCCATTTTTACCTCTGACTGAAATTCTCAAAACATCACTACAAGCAAAATCACAGCGAACAAAAACCTTCAATCATCATCATTTCTAGGTAACTGTATAATTTTCCTGAGTAATTTTTTTTTCCTAATGGCTTCCCATAAAGGAAAATAAAAAATGCTTGTAGATAATCCTCTGCTACCCCCGGTCATTAACTTGGACAAACTCCCACTCGTTGATACCTAGTTTAAAATTGTAGAGACCAATTGTGAATTTGACCTGTATGAACTTAACAATTGGGAATTTCAAAAATACGAAGACAGCGGTGATGAATTCTATTTTTTGGAATCTCTATTACCCCAATTTTGTTTCCCTCAAACCCATCAATTTCCAGAATTTGTCACCTGGTGTGGAGCTCGATATCTTCTTAGCCAAAGTGTTGTAATTTCTCAAAACAATGAAACTCTTTTCCATATAATTGTTGAGTCAATTTTCCAATCCATCCAACTAAACCCTCAAGGCTCTCTACACCCTTTTTCTCCTTATGCTCTAATGGAAATCTATCAGAAATTGTCTTTCTGATAGAGAATTCATATATTTGAGTCATTTTTACCAGAAAACTTGGAATTACCCAGAACAACCCCACCTTATCCCTCTGCGATGTTTCCTGAGATGTCTAGGTGGGTTATTTCCTTAGTGTCTTGTTTTTTAGGATATCCCAGTGGTCAATGGGTTGATGAATTCATTTTGGGATTTCTATTAGTGTTCTCTTCTAGTAAAAAAACTTCAATTATGTCTAGCTATAGTCAGTTTCTTTTTGATGTAATTCATGATCAATTTTTGAAGTTGAGTGTTGAAGGATCATTTAAGCATCAATCAGTTTTGGTTTACTTATTTTGATATCATCAGTCAGAAAGATTCAACTTTCCTTTACAAAAGTTGGATGTTGAAGGTAAACCTTGGTCAATGATCCATTGGACATCTTTAGTGAAAAAATCCTTTGAAGAGTTTTATTTCAATGATTTTGTCAATCAATTCTTATATATAGCAACTTGTTTGTTAAACAATGATGCAATGCCCAGGGTTTCAACAGAGATCAAAATAATTTTGCATCTAAGTGAGCAGACTAAAGTTGGAAACTGGTATTTATATTAGAATTTCATTGAACTCGAGATTTATGGCTACGAGCTTCAACCATATAAATTACGAGTGTTCCTCCCATGAGGATTTTTACACTCGAGTACATTAGACAGACGATGAACGTGGATGAGGTTCATTTTGTTTCTTGAAAACAAAAAGCTTAATTAAATTGAAAGCACAGGTTGGTCCATTCATGGTCAACATTAGAGCTGGAAAAAAGGAAGTCAATCACTTATTAATCCAGATGAAGTTTAAGTTGAGTTTTAGTTGGTCCTGTGATCCATTAAGAGTAATCTCATCAATGAGAGTTGCTCAAAAATTTGCACCAGATAGTAGCAGACATAACCAAATTTTCCAAAGTCAAGGGGACAATCAATGGTAAAGCATTCCTTGAAGGCCTAGAGTATGATCTTTGCTTTAATATAAAATTAACCATTTGTTCATCACTAGGCCAACTTTTGAAAAATACATAGAAGTTGATGAGGCATATACGAAAGTAGAAAAATTTTCTATCCCAGATGATAAAAGATGGGATAAGTTACTTGAACTCATCGAGTAAAACAGAATGTGAGGAATTTAGTGAACAGTCACATGGAAATAAGGAGCAATAAGCAAAAGAGGAGAAAAAAGCATAAATTTCAGTTAAAGGCAGCAGTGATCAAACAACGCCCTTAAATAGTGTGTTGCTTATTCGAATTAGTTTAGAATAGCTACTTTTCTATTCTATTTTTGTAAATCCCAAACAATTTCAGATATTATTTCATTTTGTAGTAAATTTTATTTTAGATCTAAGATATTTTGGATTAGATTATATAAGTATTTTTTTTAATTTGAAGAAGTCAAGGTTCAACCCTTGTAATAAACGTGGACATGATTGTAACATCGTGAGCTATTTTTGAAGATAATTGAAGGATTCTAGATTCATTCCTAACAGTTTTTGTATTCATGTGAATTTGTCATATTATTCATTTGTGTGTTTCATATTTATTTTTGCACATGTTCAAGGTAGCATAGGAGTCTGGAAAAGGCTAGATTGAATATCAATCTCCCTCACAACCCCCTGCAAAGTTATAATCATTAAAAGATATTAATTAATTAGACAATTTGTCTTAGTTAATTCCTATAAATATTTTAATTATTGCCTTTTGTCATCTCTTGAACATGTATTGTTTGGTTGTAGAAATTTTCTGCACACATTAGTTGTATATGATTAATTAGATATTCATTATGAATGTTTAAAGGATTATATACCTTCTTAATTTATGCCTTTCAAATCAATTTAAAGATTAATCATGTTATGAATTAAAAGCATCCCTTTAATCTTCTCATAAATACTTAGAATTTACAATTGTTTAATGGTTTAATACATTACTTATCCAATTAAATAAAAACCTTACTTAGATGCTTTGGCACAGTTCCCCAACCTAGAACTGTCTACAAAGGTACAAGAAGCATAAACATGAAGTTTACAAGAAAACAAAGAACACAAGGTATAGGCTCCAAACCAGGGAAAAACCCCTCCAAGGGGAAAACCCATAAAATTCTTTTTTATAGAATCAGATCAAAGTGAGATGACCAAAACCCATGATCATAGACAGACTCCAACCTTCTAGATGTGATAAGGAAAAACTTCCACACATTTGACTTCAAAAGAAACCCTTCTTCCACTTCAGACACTAGCAACAAATCTTCAACAAAAGATGTGATAAGGAAAAACTTCCACACATTTGACTTCAAAAGAAACCCTTCTTCCACTTCAGACTAAGGCCTTCCTTCCACAAAATTTCAAATCATTTTGTGTATTGTGTGTCCAAAATTAGCTCCAAGTTCCTTCTATTTATACTTGTCTAGAGGGGTTCGAATAGACATGTTCTTTGGGGCAGGGCCGACTTGACAGGTAGGTTGACTTGGCATCTAGAGGTAGCTTTGACCCAAATTACAATTAGAAAAATATATTTTCATTTTTCTTTACAATAGGTCCAAATAGGACTTTGAATATTTGACTCAATAAGTCCTAGAAGCATGAAGATCATGCTTATATAAAATAATAATTTTACTTGAGCATGAAACCCATGCTTAAAAATACAATTTATTTTTCTTTCTTTTTGCTTTTATATAAAATACATAAGTACAATGATAATTATGAAAATGAAACCTAGTTATAATTTTTCAACATTTCCTCTTAACTAGGGATGTATTCATAATTCTACAACAAGGTACAAAGATACTCAAATTGAAATTTTCTCGTAAGAAGAGCCGAATTGATAAGCCATCTCCAACATCATGACCAACATTGTCAACATAACAAGGCCTTGACTAACAGGCTCTCTTTATCCACTAGATTAGAGTGCAATGTTGGGGAGGCAATGACTATAGACACAATCATCATTGCCTCACAAGGCACATACCCCGTTCGAATATTCACCATGTATGTCATTAGGACTATTCTTATCTTGGATTCTTAATCCTCAAATAATATCAATCCTCTTCCGTTGGAAATACTGAGGGGGTGAATCAATATTTCTTATTCATTAGTATATTTTTAAATTTTTAGAGAATTAATTGTTTTTGTCATCAAATAAATTTAAACAATCATCAACACCATTCAATCATGCATAATAATGAAGACAATAGACAGAGATTTTTAGGTGGAAACCCCTCCGGGACAAAAACCTCTAAATGCTTCTTAATATTTCTCTTTCAATAAAATGTTTCATTAATGTTTTCAACTCCAATTGAAGGAGGTTGATTTATAGGCTCTAGCCTGAGGACGCTCCAATGCCTTGGTTACCAACTGCAACTAGGAGAATGCTTCAATGCCTTGTTTACCAACTACAACTAGGAGGACACTCCAATGCCTTGGTTTATAGGCTCCAACTTGAAGGATGCTCCAATGCCTTGTTTACCAGTTGCAACTGGATGGATGCACCAACACCTTGTGAAGGATCCAACCTATCATAGCACCACCATGTTGCCCTGAAGTGTTCTCGAGTTATGATAAAGTATGTTATGATAAAATGCTCACATATTGATGATTGTAGGAGCAACGAAATTTTCAAATCCATTAAAGTTGTTGAAGATTTGTAGTGCCCACTAGTGATTATGGATTCAATGGCTGTCCCTAAAGATTTTTTAAAAGAATAATTAAACATCATTAAAGTATCGTTGGGCACTAACTTCGACAACTTAGTTGATTTTCTACTCAAATCGAGAAATGGTTGGTCACATTTTTTAATGCCAATTAGGACCAATTGGATGTAATGGAGCTACTACAGTCAAATGTGAAGGACCTGGAGGAAGATATATTCGCATTAAGATTTCAACAATATGATGATGATGATGATGATGGTTAACGTCCGCTGAGACCAAACATTGGTCTATTGGACCTAAAGAAAAAAATTATTTATTTTGGTTTAAGATTTTAGTCCTATGCTTGAAAAGCTTGGAGAGAAGCCTCCCGAGCTCACTATAATTTTGACATTATAAAAGGCTAGGAAGGTCAGTATTGTAACAAAGATTGTGAAACTGAGATCTAATGTGGTCGTACGCAGGGCACTCTAAGAGGAAGTGGTTTTCATCCTCGATGTTCCTATTCTCACATATATGGCAGATCCTTTCCATCCATGGCATTTTAGGAATTGCCCAACGACCTGTTTCACTATGGAGCTCATGAGAATTCGTTCTAATCTTTGCTATATTAATTTTCTTCTTTGAGCTAGTTAAAATAGAGAGATACTTTTGATCTTCTAAGGTAGGGTTGATGACCTTCTTATAATAACTTAATTTTTTTTTAACAGCTAAATCTTTCTCACACCACATTTTTTCTTTAACTTAGAAGTAACAATATCTTTAATGTTATTTATGTTTTGCAATGCATCATTCTCGTTGATCTCCCAATATTTTAACTAGGCCCTTATGTCTTTATGCCACCCTCGATTGAGCCTTAGGTGGTTTTGGTTGGAATTTAAAGCTAGCTTAGGAAGTCTATTATGGAGATGCCAAATGTAGTTTTTGAATATATATATCTATATATATATATATATGTATGTAAAATTAATTTTTTCTTCTAGCTAACGTATGGTCTGAACTAATAACCCTGTCACAAGGAGAGTCTTAATGGTCATCAATCAAAGCCATGTGGATAGTTTAATATGTGCTTTAATATATATAACAATATCAAATAAAAAACTATATTAAACTATGTATTAAAATAATATATATAAATAATATATATATATATTATATATATATATATATATATATATATATATATATATATAAACTTACATCTTAATAAAAATATATATAATATATTTCAATTTTTATTTTTTTCCGAAGAAAAATCAAACTCGTTATAAAGAAAATAAAAAATTACATAGTGGATGCAATAAAGCATTCATATCCAAAACTGTTTGTTCACCCTGATTATAAAGTGTAGCACAACGTATTGAGGCAAAGAGAAAAAACAACTCTTTGCTCAATACAAGAAGTTCATGAACTACAAGAGAATATCAACTATCATAGAGAAACTGGGTCTCTCTTTACATAAAGAGAAAAGAACCTGAAATATCCAAAAATTTGAGACAAAAATGTAGAGTCTGTTACAACAGTAAAGGGGATAACAAAAGCAAATTGTGAAAACAGACCCATAAGCCACGAAGTCCACAGAGCATAAAACAAAAATGTGCAAATTTTTTTTAGAGGAACGGAGGCTGGTCCATCTCAATAACCCGCTTGTGGTCCATTGCAATTATATGCCAGGAGTCTGAAGCTTGTTGAAGACCTTTTTTAGAAAAAATGTTGGCTTCCATATTTCATTCCTTGTAAATGTGACAGAAAGACATTTCAAGATAAACTAATTTGTTGTAAAGTTTATCATCTAAAATAGGAATCAAAATTATATTTTGACATGTCTGCTCATTGTTTTTCCATTTAATTACATTCATAGAATCACCAAAAATATGAGTTGAACCAATATCTAGCTACCTTAACCAACATAAAAGAATCTTCAAGGATTTTAGTTCAGCATATTTATTAGTCCTTGAATCAAGTCCCATAGATGCGTTGAGGGAAAAATTGCTACTTAAATGGATGATGATTCCAGCCCCACAAACACCCTGCGCATCTGAAGCCCCATCGAAATAGGCCCAAGGGATGTCAGGCCCGATGAATTCAACCTATACAGGTTGAGTTGGAAAGGCAAGAATGATATAAGGAATCAAAGCAAA
Organism: Pinus taeda; assembly: GCA_000404065.3. NCBI lineage: Eukaryota > Viridiplantae > Streptophyta > Pinopsida > Pinales > Pinaceae > Pinus > Pinus taeda. The sequence goes on along the minus strand of APFE030860381.1, from coordinate 121,231 downwards.
AACAAAAACCACTTGAGATACAGTAAGGAACGGATCAGGAGCCCTGTCTTGAAAAATACGATGGTTTAGAGACAACCAACCCCCAACAAACAATTGGGGGAATGTTTTTGAAGCGAGGACCTAAAACCCTAGACCATCACTGATGCCAAGCATCCTTCAAAGAGATCCCATCCCATTAAGAAGACAAGCCCACACTTTTTAAAAAGAACCCCCAAATACGTTTTGTAACTGGACATAAGAGAAATAAATGAGTAGAGGATTCATCATTGGCTTTGCAAAGGGGGCACCTTCCTGACCCATGCTTGTTCCTTTTTTGTAGATTGTCCCACAAGGGGATTTTGTTCTGAAAAATACACCAGAAAAGAAAACCTCGATTTTGTCGGGCAACTGAGTTTCCACAAAGACTTGAACCACAATTTTCTTGGGTCTCCAAACCTCATATTCATTTCTATATCGTGGCCGAAATTTGCAGCATAAGAACCACTTGGAGAGAAATCCCAAACCAGCACAGCAGGCTTTTATTTTATATGAACATTTGTGCATTGGATTTCAAACAAGTAATTCTTCCAAATGTCCACCCACCTGGGTTGAAGAGTTAGGTCCTCGACACTCTGCCACCCCTGAAACCATAAGGAAGTAGTGGCCTCATTTGAAATTTGATTTAAAGTGTAAATTCCCCTTTCTGTGAGAAAAACCCTTAACACCTTTGTAAGAATGAAAGATTCATTACAGCCAACCCACAGATCCACACCCACTCGGACACTAGAACCACTACCAACCATCTAGGAAAGACCATCCCTGATAATGTTAAACGAATCCAATGTTTCCTTCTAGATGATCGATTAGTTTCTAGTATTTCTTTCCCAAGACCTCATCCAGTCCATCACATCCAGTGGATCAATATATTTCCCCTTTATCACCGAAGTCCATAGATTATCCTTTTTTAGAAGGTTCTAACCAAACTTTGTGTCCAGAGATCAAGAAAAACATGTGAGGTCCTTAATGCCCCAACCCACTTTGTCTTTTGGGCAAGCATTTTGAGACCACCAATTTCCAGTTCAAGGATTTATATGAATCTGAATTCAAATGAATCCTAGGTATTTAAGGCTCTCCATAATGGTTTTTACTTTGAAGGGAAAGATAACGAGCACTCTATTAAGCTCTGCCCCAGTGAGGCCATGGTGGCAACTGAATAATTTTTGAGCATTTATACTCATCCCAGTTGCTTTTCAGAAAGATTTAAAATGGAATGAAGCTTTTTAAGATCACCCCTTGATCCATCACAGAAGAGTAATATGTCATCCACAAATATAAGATGTGTCATATGGATATTTATAACAATTTCGATACCTCTATATTCGCCCCTTCTGATGGCATAGTGAATCAATTTTCTCAAATGCTTAGCTGCAAAAAGAAAAAGAAGAGGAGAAAGGGCACCCCTGATGAGGACCCCTCTGACTAAAAAAGAATGGGGAGGAAGCTCAATTTATGAGGACAACAAAAATTACATTTGTTAAAGAACTCATAAACCAATTTATGAATTCAATGTTGAAACCTAGGTGGGTCATCAAAAGGCGAAGTTAAATCCAGCTTATCTTATTGTAAGCCTTTGAGAGGTCAATCTTCACAATCATGCCTTTTTTGTTCTTTTTTTTGGTGTGTAGAGTTTCTTGTGCCACCCCAATAGCTTCATGAATTTGTCTCCCTTTAAGAAACCCAAAATTCTCTTGAGATATGTTGATTGAAAGAACAAGTTTGAGGCACCTAGCAATGGTTTTAGAAATAATTTTATATATACAATTGCATAGGGAAATAGGTATAAAATCATCAAAACATTTAGGGAAATGAATCTCAGGGATTAGTGCAATAAATTTAGAATTTAGAGGATCACGAACAAACCCTATGCTCCTAGAATCTTCCACAAGTCCCACCATATCCTCCCCTAATATCTCAAAACAATGTTGAAATAATTCCAACGTCCAGCCATCAGGACCCAAGATTTTTTCATTTTTCATGGAAAGGAGAACTCCTTCCACTTCCCCCTTTGATACCGAGGCCATTAGCAATTCATTTTCCTCCTCATCAATGAATCTCGGCAACACTTGAGCCACCTGGATGAATTCATAAATTGAGGCTTCCTGGGGAGCTTTGAAAAGGGATTTAAAATGTTTACCCCCATTCCAGCTAATTCACTAAAAGAGGATGTTGAAACCCCCTCTTCGTTTTCCAAATCCCAAATAGTGTTTGATATTTTCCCACACTTGATATAATTATGAAAGAACATAGATTTTTCATCACTTGCCTTTAGCCAAATTGCTCTGCTTTTTAATCCCCATTTTTCTTCAATCTCCTTTAAGATCTTATGCATTTTGCCTTCTAAAGCCAATTTTTTTTTCCTTTTTTTGCTTCTGTTTCACATCCATCGCTATCTAGGATTTCAAGGTCCTCCAACTCCTTTTTAATAAGGTTTAGAGATTCTTCATCCCTAAGAACGTTTTCCTTCACTCAAAGAATCATAGAATGCTTTAGTCTTTTAAGTTTTGCCATGAAGATTTGAGCAAGTGAAAGACCCACTATTTCCAACTCAGAGTTCTAGCTTTCTTGAATTAATTTGTTATATGATAAATCATTTAGCCAGGAGGAGTTGAACTTAAAGGGTGCACCAGGCTTCCTACTAGATCCTTTTAATTCCAAGAAGATTGGGAACTAATCTAGTTCACCTCCATTACCAATCCATTGGCGGAAAAAAGGAGTATGAGTTGCCAAATATTCTTTGATTAGAAAACAGTCTAGTTGTTTAGCCACTTTGGCCTCCCCCACCCTCCTATTTCTCTAGGAAGTTTTTAATTTTTAGTGGGTCCACATCTATGAACCCCTCCATATGAATCTTGTCTAAAAATAAACCTGCCAATGAGTCTGCTATAGCATTTTGCCCCTAGGATTAAGATACTCCAAGAGAATCATTTAGATCTCCACCCATCACAAGATTCAAACACTTAATCAACGATTTAGAGAAAAAATTATTCCAAAAAGTTATGCGATGATGACAAGTCCATATATATTTATAAAAGTTAAAGTTGACAAGAATTTAGAAGAATAAACCTCCACTCCAAGCATTTTCTCAGAACCCCAATAATTTAAAATTTTCAAGATGATTTCTTTTATACCCACCACCAAACCACCGGATTTCCCACAGGCATCCAAAGCCACAAAATACCAACCAGACATCATGTTCCCTAGAATATTCATAGTAGAGACCCTTGAAAATAAGGTCTATTGTAGCATAATTACATCGTAGAATGATTTCATGAAGAGATGTTTGAGTGCCAGCTTTTTTTGGGCACTGGCTAACCCTCTATAATTGAAGGACAAGCAAACCATTTGGAAACAAGGAAAGGGCTCAACGTTTCTCTAAGAGACCCTTTTAGGGAGAGTTGTTTGCCATAAAAATATCCATTTTGATTTTAACTCAACCTTGGAGAGGTTCAATTTTCTACCCCTAGTCTTTGGAGGACCCCCAAAATCATTTAGAAAGAAGAAACCACCCACAGGATCATCTGGATGGTATCTTTTCTTCTGGGGACAAAGATTATAAGAGGATTTTTCAGGATAGGGGAAAACAGAGGATATTTCCATAGGACTCACCAACGAGGAACCAAAGAGGTTTAAAACTAGAACAGAGGTGATAACACTATTACGCGCCACGACGATATCACATTGAGCAAAGAAAATCTCATTAGGGAGCCTCAAGGGACTAGGCCCTGAACAAGGATTCACAAGAGGAATACTAAGAAACGAAAGAGAGGGAGGAAGTGAAAATACAGTACCCGCAGGAAGAGATAAATCCTCATCCATATTGACCTTCTCGGGTACAGATGAAGAGCCGATAATAGTCACAGGAGAAGATCCTTGTTCATCCATGAACCCTTCCTGATCTTGATCCCTTGGTTGACTATTCCCCTGACCAACATTTTGAAACATTTCAACATCATCGTTTAGTTCCTGAAAATATTGAACTAGTTCCACCTGATTTCTCCTCCTGCATCTAAATCCTAAAGGGTTGTCCCTCGCTAGATGGCCATTTTTGGGGAAGCGATGGAAGCGATAAGGTAGTTGTTCATAGTCCAAATCCTTAGTAATAGACTAACCATCCACTTGAAACTGGATCTTTTCTGACAACCCCTCCCTCGGATCCAACTTAACCAGAATACTTTCCACCTTCTGTTTCATGGAAACTTGGAAGGACATATCAGCTTCCAAGAAGGTTCCAAGGGTGTTCTTGATAGCCTAAAAGACATCCATAAACCACAGTTGTGGGGCAAGAGATGGGAGGTACACCCATACATGAATCTCCCCTAGCCTTTCCCTTTGCACATCAAAAAGTGGAGTCCATTGTTTGAAGAAAATCAGTGCTTTTCTGAAACCCTAATTATGAGCAAGAACCCAATCAACAAACTCCATGTTTGAAAACCGAACCATAAACCAACCCTACTATAGAACAATAACTTCAATTTGTGTTTCAATCCCTAATTCCCATTCCTTGTTTATCCATTCCTTAATGAAATTGGTAGAGTATTGATGACCCTTTACCCGCCCTACGATTATGCATTTCAAGCCTACCATGGCTTCATGTTGGCTTAGTAGGTCCTAACCCAGGTTTAGATTTAGTTGCACCAAACAAAACCCTACACTACTGGCCCTTTCGGCATCAATCCGTGAAGCGCAGAATAGAGATCATCGTGATGTCGTTTTGTGCCATATATCTACCTTTGCGCAGATCGATAAGCCCTTATGTATTATCTATAGAACTCCCTTGAATCAGCTTTTAAACCTCCACGAAGGTCTATGACTTGCGTTTTTGGACCCTGAATAGGTAAATTAACTACTTGCGTGCATCAAAGATTACTCTTAACCTCATATTTACTTAGTTCTGCTTAAGTGTTCAATAACTTTAACAGACAACTATATACTCTTCGTGTAAACACTTAACATCAATTGCATTCATATAACAATATAGATCCAGTAAAGTCATGCATCAATACAACATTATTTCATAAAACCATCATTCATGACAGCATAAAGTGCATTCATAGATAACAAAAGTAAATGGGTAAAACATAGAAATTTCTATAATAATCTTCTTTATTAATATTCAGTTCAGCTTAGAGACTCAAGACTTCCTTGCACACACAGCTGTAGTGGTCACACACTCAGCTGCATTCTCTACTCTAGGCCTTTACACACTCAACTGTAGACCGTCTTCTTCCTATAATACTTCTATGATCTTTCTTCTATTGACCCATTGCTGTCTTCTTTCTTAGACTCTCTAAGGCACACCTATTTATAAAATCCCATTGTCCGCGAACCATGGGTGGATCTACAAAAAGATGACTTAACTTGCATAAAGAAGGGTAAAACCATTTTTGACTCTTTTACTATCTATGAGCTCTGTGACCACAATTTGCAGAGACTTTACATCTTTTTACATAAAACTTGGGGTTTTTCCCAAAAATTGACCCAGGGGACCTCATCCCAACGACCCCCCAACACAAAGACCATGACTCTCCCTTGAGTCACTCGGCTGGCACAAAGATCTTGTTGCAAAGATCCCCCAGCTCCACTTGGGAAACCGCTACTTCAGTCGTGCTCTACGTCGCTGGCTACCTGATCTATTCCACTAGTTGCTCTATGGTTGGTCCTGGATTGTCCTACTTAATCATCTGTTGTGTATTCTGTAAGTCCACCAACTTTTCCTCAATATTGGTGAAGACTATGTAGGCCTCATCCAACAAGGGCCCCAATCTGGCCTTAAGGGTTTCCTCTTTCTTCTACGTTGCTTCCATATGTTTAAGCAACTTCTTAGCCTCCTGCAGCCTCGCGAGGCGTTGTGCTGTAGCAACGGTGCACGTTATCACCCTTCATCATATTGCTATTATAGCTCGTGGACTTGTGTATTCAATCTCTACATGTTGGGATCTTCCTACAGAGTTTTACTACCTCCATAGCTTGCTCATATAGTGCGATGTAGTCCTTGGCCGCTCCATTGTCGTGAATTTATCCTTAACAACAACTTCAAGTTGTTCCCTAACCTATAGTGGGGTGGAAGGTTGTGACTTCAGCTCCAATTCCGTTATCTTCATGTTTAACTCAAACTATACTCGGGCCACCTCGACCTTGGCCTCACACACGCTTGCAGCAAGCTTTTTGATCTTCGCCTCCAACAATGCTTCCTATGGTATGTGCAACTCTGACATTGTTTTGCAAACTTTTCCACTGCGACCACTATCTGAGTGCTCTGCACCTGTATTGTCTCCTTTTCCTTTAGCACCTCTATTTTTTCGGTGAAAATCCGCTCATTATTCACCCTATATTCACTGATTAGGCTTAGCGCGTGCTTCTCTCATGCTCTGAACTCTGTTATCACACTTGCCTACAACATGTGAAGATATTCATTGGGCAATGCTGCGAGGTTGAGGCCGATGTTTTTCAGAGAACTTATGATGAGCTTGTCTTCGGATCCATCTCGTAGTGTGACTGCTCGGAGATCCAATGATCGAACCATTTCTGTTGGTCCCCGGTGCCAAGCTTGTATGTGGAGCACTTACTTGCCCTGCGCTCACATGGATCCTACTGGTCTGGATTTGTAACTCATGTAGATCCTTTTGAATAGTGATCAGTGCCTGCTATTATTGCAGTTCTAACTGCTTCAGCGGTTCCATGGTGGCATCATGCACCTTATCTCCGATCTCATCCAGATCATTGTCTGTGAGTGTGATTGGGTCCAATGATGGCTTGGTTGCCTTTGTTTTCTTCCGGGGCCCTTCCTTTTTTTATGTTCCTTGTACCTTTTGACCCGAAAGGGGGTACTCTACTCCTCCTAACTGTCACCGCCCTGCTCGGACTGCTTCTCGTCCTATGTTTGGGGCGAAGGGGACTTACCACTCTTCTTGGAGTCATGCTCTTCTTGTTCGTCCTGTTGCTTCATGACATGCTCCTCTTCCACCCCAACCTTCTCCTCGACCTCTTTTTTGCGCTTCTCAACCAACTGCTGGACCTTTTGCTTTACGACTTCCTTATTTTTCTTCTTCATGGATTTACTGGTGCTCATAGCCAGATCAGATGGAGTATGCCAATCTGCCAGCCAGTGCTTGATGGTTTCCTAGGTGGCATCATCCATTTCCAAGTAAGGCAAGTCAAACCATTTTTGTTGCAGATCCTTCCGCGCCCTGATGTATACGTGGTGGAAGTCAGATTTAAACTCTGCATACTCTGAAAGTTATTCAAACACCGTTGGGGACAACCACAGCTTGTGGTTGATGGCCATGCAAATGCTCACCTCCATCAGTACCTAGAAGACTTTGGTCTATGTGACGTGCATGGTGTCCTTTGTTGTCTAGAGGGATGCAAACTGTGCAGCCTTCGACAAATCTTTCTTCACAAGAGGAAATTCAGTGTCCTCCGATATATCCCAAGCGGCGAGCACAATGGAGAGCAACAACCATGAATAATGGAAGGTTTTTATCTCATCTCGAGCCTCACGACAGTACACAAGGAACTCAATACAGAGGTAGTGGGACCAATTGAAATTCATGCCCTCCGCGCACTATGTAACCAATGAAATTACTGGCGCCAGAACCTCGTCCGCGTGACATTTTCTCATGACTTTTCCATCTAGGATTTGTGTAGCAATTTTCACCACGAGGTTGGTGAAATATGTGGTAAAGTACCTGTGTGGCTTCTTCACTAGCTTGAATTTGTCTTTCATCTTCTCTGCGAAGTCGCGCTCACTCGTCTTTCTGCCAAACTCCTTGGCCAAATTCAACCCTGAGTGAAGCAAGAGCGTGGTTTGGTGGATTAGAATATCTGTAATCGAGACTGGTGCACTCAGCCACAAACATTCATCATGCACCAGGGTTAGAAATTGCTTGATGACAATGAGGTTGATGTTGGAGATGTGGTAGTGGGGCACCCATAGTAGGTTAACGGCCCCGACTCATTCACTCCGCGACTCCACTCCATAGGCTCCAACGTGGTGACACCCGATTCCTTGTAAAATACCCTCTTCATATATTTTTCCATCGCAATGTGGGGGAACCTCTCATGGTTTGCCAAATCCAAGTCTTCTAGCTTTAAATGGGGTATCCGTGCCAAGCGTGGACCTTCAAAAGTGATGCCCTCCGGTAGCAGTTGCGAATCGAGGAGGAATTTTCTTTCATTTGGGTCCTTAGGGACATTCAATTTGCTCTTATGCGGAGGGATATAATCTGATATTTTGGAGATAGACTCCACCCCCTCGGCGTCGATATCCTCAGTGCCTTCTTCAGCCTCCAACTCTAGCACTTTCCCCTTGTCCTTCGCCAGTTGTTTTTCCTTCTTCTGGGCCTAGGTAGCAGCATGCTTCCTCAGTGACTCACACACCAGCATGGGCTTCTTCTGCTTGTCTTTCTTGGGCTTGGGGGCTTCTCTCATTGGTGTAGGCTTCGACCAAGGCAACCTCAGCATTGTAGGCACAACATCTTGAACCTCCACGCTCACAACTTTCGGAACTACCCCCTTAGAAGCGACATCTCCACCAGTATTGATAGTTTCCATGGGGCTTAGTCCTAGCATATTTTTGAGGATGAATGTATGATTTAATTCTGATAATGTGGAAAATATAGGGATCGTGACTAAATCCTCCCAATACGAGCGATTCATATGTAATCGACAACACAACTCGATAAAAACTCTAAGGATGCAAACTGTTTTCCAATGGACGACCACATGTAACTTGTAGGTGAATTTGAATTCAAATTCCACTGTTCCCCCAAAATCTGTCCATAAATGCTGATTTGGAGGCAGATCTCCAAATATTTCAGCTTGAAATGCCTTAAATTCCGCCCCCCTGCTCCTCTTAATTGTCTCCTGGCAGTCAAATCATGAATAGTGACTGTAACGGTCACTTTCTGGCTGTTCTGCGAGGTCTCCCCCTTCGTAGCGCAACTCTCTTCATGCCTCTTCTAGTACTGGGACATTACGCCTTTTCACGTAGCCCCTCTGTTGTGTAGCTCTACAAACTGGGCAGTGTATTTTATAGTCCCGCGCTCCCTTGCAATTGCTTGGAGTGCTAAGACCGTGCTACTGTCATGTAGTCATTGGGTCGAATCCCTCGTGTATGGTTTTAATCGGCTTCCATTTACCCTTCTCGGAAATGGATCTCCATTTAACTTCGCGAGCTAAATTGATCCACCATTTGTAATTTGTTTGATGACATATGGTCCTAGCTAGTGCATCTAAAACTTCCCTAGAAACTTATCAAACTTACTATCAAATAATAAAACCAAATCATTTACCTTGAAGCTACAAACTTTGATGTGTTGATCGTGCCAAGATTTTTGACATTCCTTCCGAACCTGCTGATGGAATCCAACCAAAAATCTATCTTCCTCGAGATCCATTAGTTTCCCGAGCCATTCTTCTAAGGCTTCACGCTCTACCATTCCTGTGAAAGATGCTATGTGTAGACTAGGCACAATATACTCCATAGGCATCACAGCTTCTACGTCGTAGACCAACCTAAAAGGTGTCCGACTAGTAAGATTTTTACAAGTAGTTCTGTAAGCCCATAACACTGCTGGTATGTGCACATCCCAATCATTTCGCTACGCATTGCAAACCTTTGTCAGGGCATTCTCCAATATCTTATTAAAATCCTCAACCATTCCATTGTCTTGAGGATGATATGGCGTACTCTTCTGATGGTAAACCTGGAACTCTCCTGTCAGTGCGATGATCGTTTCATTGAGGAAATGTGTACCGCGGTCACTCATCAAAACCTTTGGACAACCAAACCTATTCAACACATATTCAAACAGAACTTTTGCTATTTTTTTCCCCTGTACAGTCTTTCACAGGTTATGCCTCCACCCATTTGGTCAAATACTCTATCGCTGTGATGATATAATGCGCACCAGTTTTCTTACTTGGGGGTTGAATCGACCCTACAAAATCAATTGCCCATTTCAAAAATGGCTACAATGACACCTGTGGATTCAGAGGCAGCTCATCCATCCGCGATGGCCTATCCATTCTCTCAAAGGCATCACATACCCTACAATATGCTTTAGAATCTTTGTGCAACGTCAGCCACCATAACCCAGTGCTTAAACTATTTTGCACTATTTCTTTTCCTTCATAATTCCCTCTCACAGCTCCTCCACGAGCTTCAACGAGGATACTGTTTCGTTCAAAATCAGGCACATAACGTTGAAGTATTTCAACTGATCCCATATTATACAAATGTCTCGCAATGACCAAAAGGTCTGCCGTGGGTACCACTAATTCTTTCTTCTGTTGATTGGTATATCCTTCTGGAGTTGATCTTGTAGTCAGGAAGTGGATAATATCCTCAAAGTGATTATCTGTTACGCACACTACGAAGAGATGCGCAGTAGATGATCTGGTCTCGCATTCAATATTCTTGGCTTCACAATTACTTCAAAATCATATTCTTAAACAAACAAAAACCATTTGCATATTTCCCCCCTAAACATAGGCTTATTGACTAGATACTGCAATGTAGAATGGTCTATGTACAGCTTGAAAGTTTCGCGTAGCAGGTAATGTCTGAATTTCTGGAGTGCAGGTAATTTCTGAATTTCTGAATAATTATTTTAAGCTTTTGACAGCTTCATGCTTGCAAATGCTATAGGATGAACCATCTCCCCCTCACCACCCTACATTAGCATTGCTCCTAGTGCAATACATGAGGCATCCACATGCACGTGGAATTCCTTCTTCCAATCGGGGAATACCAAGATCGACACGGTGAGCATTTTCTCCTTTAATACATCCAGATTATGCTGACATTCTTCATTCCGACATAATGTAGCATCCTTCTTTAGCAACTTTTCCATAGGAACGGTAATATGAGCATAACTCTTGACGAACATCTGATGGTATCCAGTATGACCTAACGTTGCGTGCAGCTATTTGACACTTCTTGGCACCTCCAAATTAATTATTACCGCGATCTTAGTGGGTTCCACCATTAATCCTTACTTGCACACCACATGACCCACTAAGATTCCAAAAGGGATGCATAACAAGCATATATTCAGGTTTGGTGCAATATGATACCTTTGGCATGTATCCAACATCAAGTGCAAACTGCCTACATGGTGCTTTACTAGCCCAAACACTATCCAATGATCAAAATATACCTCCAAGAACTTGTGAATAAATTCTTTGAACATCGCGATGACTATGCGTGAGAAGATCGTTGGCGCATACTTAAGTCCAAAAGGCATCACTGTATATTGGAAACATCCCCACTCTATGGTGAAGATGGTCTTACTCCTGTCTTCTAGTGCGATATTAATCTGATGGTATCTATAGAACCTATTAGTGAATGAGTAGGCCTCCTTCCCTCCAACATTATCAAATAATTTTTCTGTGAATGGTGTCAGAAAAGGATCATGAACATAGGCATTTTTAAGCTTCCTAAGATCTACATAGATCCTTATTTCTCCTTTTTGCTTGTTTTCCTAGACTACCATTGGGCTCAACCAATTAGATTCCTCCACAAGTTCAATAATGCCCGCCTCAACCATCTTATCCAACTCTAAGTGGATCTTTTCCTTGTATTTGGGATTAAGGTGATATGGCCTCTCCTTCATAGGCTTCGAATCCAGTTTTAGAGTTATTTTCATCACTCCTAAATCGCCTATGATGCATTTTAAGTCCAAAAATTTTGTAGGGAACAAATCCTGATATTCGCGGAGCAGATTAGCGACTTTATTTACTGTATCATCATCCCAGTAATCCCTAATCTTTTCAAACTTTGACTCCGCTTCTATGCCAATATTTACATTCCTAGTTTTCAATGACGCGGTGATGTCTAGATTCTCTATCTGCGGTCCCTCTACCTCGTAGTGGCCTTCTGTTTTTGGAATGTTAATATTCCTTGGATCCTCATTGTCTCTTTCAACAGTCACATTATAGAATTCCAACGTATGGCATAGGTGGGTGCTCCAATCTGGTTCAATCAATTCCAAAGGATCCTATAGTATTTAGATGATCGTTGCCTTAACCTCCTGCAATGCCTCATCAATGCTTTCGAACACTTCTACAAAGCTAAAGGTAATCATGAATCCTTATCTTAAGATATCCCATTCTGTGATCTCATGGTGAAGCTCCATCTCCAAATACCAATTCATAGCGATTATATTTAGAGTGTGATAGAATAAATGCACCCATTCTGGTTGCGGCTCCATTCCATAAACCTTATTCCATTTGGCCAAGTGATCGCGCGAATCATTTCTCCCATCATATTTCTCAGTTAGCTGAACTTTTGGGTGACCAAACCGTAATCTCATCATTCTTCGATACTCACGCCATTCTTCAAAATTGTCCTTATGCATACCCCACCATCGTGCAAGCGTAGAACATAGTGCCCAATCGAGTGGTTGGAAGCGATGCTTCTCAGGTACTTCTCTTTCAAAGGCATCCAAAAATTTATCCACGTCAGTTAAACCATCATAATAAGGCAAATTTCTTACCTCCGATGACAAATAGCGCAATGTTTTGCTCATCATGCTACAACGCAGTGTGGATACTTCGTGCAACTTGTTTTGCCAATGTTTCGATTCTTAATCTGAATCCAAGGTACAGGAACTTTCGCGGTGCCATGCTAGTCATCCATCAACTGTCGAATTAACCTAGTCTTGGTCTCACGTTTTTATCTTATAGATCTGGTCCAAATCATCATCACTTTCCTCATAGTCCCGGATCGGTTCAATATAGCGTGGTCCTTCTACAGGGTCCAGTGGGACTACAACACGGAGCGATTTCCTTTCACATGACATTGTCTGCTTCTTGAAATTGATTACCCTGTTCATGTCGATAGCCCAATCAATTCTTAAGAGTGCAGGATATGGATTGATGTCATCAACAATTTCTATCACTTCAAAATCAGCCAACGCGCTCGCTCCCTCTATATCTATGGTCACTCCATGCAATCACCCCATAGGAATAATCCTCTGTTGGTTTGCCATCCTCAATTGAATAAGGAACTATTGTAGCGCAACTCTCCCCATTCTTTCCCATGTCTATTTAGGCAATACATTCACATCTAACCCTAGATCTGAAATAACGTGGTCCATCTCACAGTCTTCTATTTGCGTGGTGAGTCTCATCTTGCACCCTGTTCTCATCTTGTTTTTTCCTATTTTTCTGACTGCACGATGTCCTTCAGAACCACATTCCTTTTCTCATCTTGTTTTTTCCTATTTTTCTGACTGCACGATGTCCTTCAGAACCACATTCCTTACCGACACACTTATTTATCAATTCTTGTATCCCTTTCATAGCCTTGCTATTGTGCAATAGCTTCATACAAGTCTCCAAGAAGGTAGTAAGCATGGAGGGGTCAACCTCTTCAGATAGCTTGTCCTGACTTCCTGAGGCAGAGGCCTCAGTGAAGCTTTTCTTTGCTTCCATGAATGTTTCTTTCACGTGCTCTAGGTGAAACCCAAATTCTTTTTCTGGATCCTTACAAACCCATTCACTTTCTTCTAGTTGTTTCCATTTATTATCACCACTCATCATTCCTCTTCACAACACAATATTCACATTGTGATCCTCTTCGCGGGGCTCGACCCTCATAATTTGCAAATTATGGGTAGGTTGCTGAGGCTGTGCCTTTTTCTCCTGCATCTTAGCTATCAATATAGGGCTTCTTCTATCATGTGGTAAAACAGAGTACAATGCTGGCATGATGGGCATGTTTGGCCTGTACGTTCCCTTGCGTAGTGTCCTGGCACTCCGCAATTATAGAAAATAACTTGTCCCTGGCCTCTGCTAGGTCCCCCTCCTCCTCAACCTCATTTACACCTCTGATATCCATCGTGCACTGCCCTAGTGCCTTAATCCAGAGGCTAAGTTTCTATTTGCATTCGATACGCTAGCGTTCTTTCCATCATCAATTCATGGCTATTGCAGTTACGCTCATCGTGGCCCACTGATTTACGGAAATTGCAGAATATTTGTTGTGGCGTCTGTACACATTTTTCCAGCAAGTGATAATTGTGCGTTACATGTTTTCCAACCACCTGATAGATAGTGCACCACAACGCGAGCCCTGTACTTGGTCCTGCTATAACTTCCTGCCTCACAGGCATTGGCTCTACCCCTGTAATGTAATTCACGAAATAGAGCAGTGATCTTTATCATGCCCCTGGATTTTACACTTTAGGCACCAAAATTCTTCGCACACCTTTGTCTGAGCCACTTTTTCCTTTTTCAAGCTCTGTAACTCCGCATGAATCTGTTGAACTCTCAAAGCAGCGTCCTGAATAGGCATTTCATGCAATCTCATCACAATTTCTAGGGCTTCTGCCTGGGTCCCTATATTTTGCTGCAATAAAGCAACCCTTAAGTGTGGTAGGAGTGAGGCTACAAACCATTTGCAGTGCTGACTATCTGTGAGATTCATATTAGCTTCGCGGATCTAGCACTTCAATCTTTGATCTAATTCCCAGGGCATTTCATCGGGCCTCATCATGATTTCCTTGAATCCAATGGCTGATTGCGATTCAGACTTGGGCTTACTGAATTCTTTGTTCAGAGTGGTCTGAGTGTGTGATAATGACACCAGTGGGCTATCAATGCAGTAACCAATGTACCATGTCGACGTGCAATCTTGTAGAGCAGTAATCAACTGTGCCTTATTTATATGATCATCTGTAATATTATGTGTCATCCATACAACCTTCACAACAAACAAAAACTAATCTGGGTCCTCACTTACCAAACCCTTGAAAATAAGAAACTTCATGGTATTTGACATGTTGAATGGTGGTGGAGGTGGTGGTGGCGTGGGTGAAGGTATATGTTGTGGAGGTGAAGGTGGAGGTGGTGTGGGCAGATGAGGTATTCACGGAAAATCTTGCTTTATCAGTTGTACAACACTTTGTTGTGAGGCCTGTCCTTCTCCCTCGTCATCATTCGAAGGAGGTTCTATGAATATTGGGCTGTATTCAGGACCTACTCTCTCTTGAGTTCTAAAGAATCATCCACTTCACGTAGATCCAAACATCAAGGCAGTGGCATAACCCGATTTTCACACAAGAGCATTTTAATCCAAGTATTCAAAGATCTCAAATACTTACCTCGTGGTCCCATGAAAAAGCACTGCTCATCTTCACTGTAGTTGATTGAGGTATCGATCGCAAATTCTGTAACAAATCCTCCGATGACTCGACCAAGCCAGTGGCAAAAAATGTGCATAATCTTATCTTCGGAAGCTTCCAACTACCGCACTAGCTTCAAGGTCCACGTTACTGGACCATCTAGCCTCCACCTTCCTTGGCCGTCTGCCAACTTATCGAGCCACTTGTATAGTTTGATCGGGAAGGTGCAGAAGAAATTTTGTGTATCTCTGTGTATAGATATATGTCCAACCACTTCTGAAGTTCTTTCTTTGTCCGATTCTAGTGATGCGACATCACACATCTCTTTATGCAGATCCCGGTCCCAGCAATGAAACCATTTGTTGGCTTAGTGGGTCCTGACCCAGGTTCAGAGTTAGTTGCGCCAAACAAATCCCTACACTACTGGCCCTTTCAGCATGAATCCGCGGACTGTGGACTGAAGTCTCACTCAAAGCAGTATGGGGGGATGCTAGAACCAAGTTTCTGCACCCAGAGATCAGCGTGATGTCATTTTGTGCCCTAAATCTGCCTTCACGCAGATCGATAAGCCCTCATGGCTTATCGATATAACTTCCTTGAATCAACTTCTAAACCTCTGCAAAGGTCTATGACTAGCTTTCATGGACCCTGAATAGGTAAATTAGCTACTTGCGCGCATCAAAGATCACTCTTAACCCAGTGTTTACTCGGTTATGGTTAAGTGTTCAATAACTTTAACAGACAACGATATACTCTTCGCGTAACTACATTCATATAACAATATAGATCTAGTAAAGTTGCACATCAATACAACATTATTTCATAAACCCATCATAAAGGGCATTCATAGATAACATAAGTAAATAGGTAAGACACAGGAATTTCTGTAATAATCTTCTTTATTAATATTCAGTTCAGCTTGCAGACTTAAGACTTCCCTGTGCACTTAGCTGCAAACCCTCTTCTTCCTCTAAGACTTCTACGATCTTCCTTCTATTTTCCCATTACATCCATCTTCTTCCCTGGTATCCTTCCCTTAGACTCTTTAAGACACAACCTACATAAAGCCGACTTAACTTACATAAAGAAGGGTAAAACCCTTTTTGACTCTTTTACTATCTATGCGTTCCGCGAACACAATTTGTGGAGACTTTACATCTTTTTACATAAAACTTGGGCTTTTGCCCCAAATTGACCCAGTGGACCCCATCCCAACACTTCATCCATCCTAATATCCACACCAAGAATTAGCTTAGGACTCTCCTCCTTCTTCTTAATGAACTTACCTTTCTTCCTTTTAACTCTCAAGGGTATATAATTTATAGAGGGAGCAATAGAACAAACATATTCCCCGACATGGCTACCTGGATTGAAAGCCCCCTCCTCAATAGCCCGCGGAGCCAAAATAGTTTCCCAAGGACCTTCAATAGGGCTTGCTTGCCCCTTAGTACCTGAAGGAAAAAAACCACCAGCCTCCTTTGACCCTAGAGGGCTTACCTCAATCTGCTCATCCTAGGACTGACAGATGGAAGGGAAAACATAGGAACTAGGAACCACACAAGCAACATTTCCCCCCGACAAAAACCCCGAGGATGATAAATCAACCGGGAAACTAGTAACAAATTTCTCTGGATAGACCACTACAACTGTAGCAAGGTAAAAATACTCCAAAAGATTGAGAGCACAATTTACACCTTGGAGCTTTCACTACGAGGTTTTAGACAAACTCAAAAACCCCATCGACTTGTCCTCCTCCAACAATTTGTTTAAGCCTTCAAACTTATTAAGTACACTACTTATCACAATGTCCTCAAAGATTCCCGTTAAATCCCCCAAAAAAGAAACAACAAAGGGAGATCTTGGACATACTTATAAGTTCACTGATGTTATGACAGAGAACCCTACCAAAACCATAGCCACCTGACCCTCATGCACCTCAGAAAACGGAAACAGGCTCTCCCCCGTAATGCTCGAGGATGTTGACCCCTCCAGCATTGTAAAACCCCGACCATGTTTCCAAGCCATCTTCGGGTTGATTATTTTGCCAGGTTTAGTCTGAGTTGGCAATATCAACCTTTCCAAGTTCTTCTCCATTAGTTTCAACCCAAAAAATGACAATATGTCCTCTGGAACCGGCTCTAGATCCACATGGTCCGTCGGATAAGCCATTTTTAAAATAGATAGGGGACTAAAACAAAGATTTGAAAACCTAAACATTGGTAATCACCCACACCTAATCTTTCCACCAATGAGAGTAGTAATGACAACCTCCTGCAACTGTACGCCACTGGGAAGACACCTTTTGCAGCCTCAGGAACACGAGAAATGTCAGGAAAAAAATGGGATGGGAAACCACAAGTCTTAAATGATGACAATGAAAGTTAAGAAAAATACTAATCAAGCACCCGTGGTCCAAGTCGGCCACCCAAATAGCCGCAACAACAAATGGAAGTCAATTGAAAACAAAGGGAAGAGGAATTTCGTCCTCAAAAAACCCAAAACCCTTGCTTTGCACCTGAACCAAGGAAACCTCGAGCAGACATGTGAGAACCATGATGGTATCCACTTAGCAACCTTCAACCCATGGCTCCCAGTGAGGTCAAACTAGGTCTTCGCCCCTCCATGAATTCAAAAACTCCATTCCCGCCCCACTCCCCACATCCAACATATTTCAACTTTATTATAATATATTAAACTAATATGAATATGTATTAAATTATATATTGAACTTTATATTAAATTGAAATAATTTTTGTGTTTTTAAAGTAATAGTATTGTAATTTTATTTTTCATTTTTTCAATTTTTAATTTTGAATTGGTAGCTTGTTGGAGTAACTGGGAAAGGCCCAAGATTAAATGTAATGGGTGCCACTATAACACCAAGACTTCAAGAGTATACTTAATACCTTGTAAGGAAAATATACTAGGAATTTATGACTTAGCAAGAGTTGAGACTCCATAAGGATGGGAGAGCCTACTCTTTGAGCCTGATCACAACCAGGAAAAAGGGATAACATCTGATTGTACTAAGCACTCAGTTGTCCTATAAAACGTATTTTTTAGACTTATTTTTGGAACATGTATTATATGGGAGATCAAAGCCTATTTCACACACACACACACACACACACACACACACACATGTCAAATAGGCTTTAATCTCCCATATAATGTATGTCCGAAAAATAAGACAAAAAAAAACTTTTTACAGGACAACTGAGTGCTTAGTACAATCGGATGTTATCCCTTCTACCTGGTTGTGATAAGGCTCAAGGAGTAGGCTCTCCCATCCTTATGGAGTATCAACTCTTGCTAAGTCGTAAATTCCTAGTATATTTGGCTTACAGGGTATTAGATATACTCTTGAAGTCTTGGTGTTATAGTGGCACCCATTAGATTTAATCTTGGGCCTTTCCCAATTACTCCAACAAGTTACCAATTCAAAATTAAAAAATGAAAAAAAAATACAATGACTATTACTTTAACAAACAAACAAAATTATTTCAATTTAATTTATATAAATTCAATATATAATTAATACAATTTATATTAGTTAATATATTTATAATAAAATTTGAATTATATATATATATAACATATATATATATTATATAATATATATATATTATATGTTAAGCTTGGAAAGGTCCTCTTTTTCAATTCATATTAGGAAAAAAATTTACACCACATTGATTGGCTAGGTGGGCATCAACTTGCCCATTGGAAACAAGTCTATTGGCCACCTATCTGCATTGTATGTCATCCAAAAACAAAAAAGTTTCAGTCTTTCTATCCAAGCTATATAAGTCTATGTTTCATGACCATACTCTAGATTTCTACCTATAGATATTCTTGCATGAGGAAAATGAAAAGCTATCTGCATATAAAAAAAATTAAACAAGGAAGATTATCTAGTCATTATGTTCCTCTGAGGCCGATTCCACAGGTACAGGGTCTTTGAAATTCGATCCATGCATCTTGGAAAGTTCCAAGATACATGGGATATGTTTCTCAATTCTTCCAAGCCCGATATCTTTCTTATGGAGTTGAAATTGAATTTTCTAGAATTCTTGTTTGTGGCTTGGCATGCCTACCGAAATCTATTCCATAGCCTTTCTCAGTACGATTTTCATCAACCAATAAAGGTATAAGGTATGCTTAAATTGAGTGATCCTACCTCTAGTGTACTAGGATCTAGGACTAGGGTCCTCCAGCCATCCATTTTTGCATCTATCTCACTATCCTTCTTGACTTCCTCTTCCCATTCCTCTAAAATGTTTTGAATGCCTTCATCTATGCCCTCACGATATGCCTTTGCAGCTTCGCTGATAAGCCTTTCCATTGATTTTCTACCCTTGCTAGGCTCGGACATACTTGGTTCCTTGTCCTTTTTGGGAACCTAGGCCCTTCTTCCACGACCACGACTTTTTGCAGGACGAGCCATGGCGAAGATGCTCCAATCCTGTTCAGTGCAACAATTCATTAACCAAAAACAATTCAACATGGTATAACAATGATCACACCCCTGGGTTATACTATCACATATAACCACCCCACCTTGCTCCTCCCCTTCCCCTTCGGTGTCGATGCCAGAGCCGTCGTGGTCATAGGTCCATTCCCTAGGAGGGGCCAACCTACTGCCACCAGCGTAGAGCCCTTATCGCCACACCCGTCGCCTCACGACCATAGGAAAATTATCTTCCCCTCGCCAATTACCAGTTGGTAAGCATTGTTGCTTGCCAACGTTAGGACAGCCACAGTCTGTATACCCTTTCCCCTCTATGAACGATGCAAGTGGATAACCATTGATATTTTCTTGCTCGACTTCCCACCCGTCATTCACAACATTTCCCTCTCTGTAATTATAACTATCTACCTCCTAGCTGCTGCACTTGCAACTACAACAGGGACCAACTCCTAGGCTACATATTGACTGACACCCACGCCCCTCCGCACTAGTTTCTCTACCTCTACCCGCAAGAACTCTATAGGCATTCTTGCTCAGCCATCGGCCCATAATACCCAAGGTCTCGATGCGAGACAAAAAGAATTTGAAACAGAGGGAAATTGAAGATATGCCAAGAGGTTGCATAATACAAACATAGGACCAAGCCAAAACTACCAGGCGCCACCCCCAGTTCCTCCATTGTTTCTCAACTTCCCAACTTCCATTCCTATTTTTCCTTGCGGTCTCTAGCAAAAACCCAAATAGGTCAACATTTCTATGGAAGAGAGAAACCAAAATACATGACCATGAATACTTGCATGTCGGCGAGGATCTTGGAGCCGAGGATGGTGTCGTCAAACCCACCTAGTGCACCAACTTCCTCATTCATGAACAAACCCAACTACACCACCCACCTGTCTACCCTATCTCCCTTTAAAGCCTTCTCCTCTACCACCATCACTGCTACCTTTCCCATCTCCCTTGCATGCAATCATTCCAAAGGCTACCACACCCATTGCCTCAAGCATGTGGGGGGCAGTGGTACAGTACTCAGAGGTACCCTACATTAATCCCCATTTGCTATCCCAACCACCGGCTCGCATTCCGATTGCGATATGTTATATATTTTTTGAAATATATATATATATATAAACATGTAAGTTATATATATTAAAATAATATAATTTTCTATTTAATAGGATTGGAATGTAGATTAATATTTTTAATATATAATTTTAATATAAAACTAAATATATATATTTATATTTTTTTTTGGGCATATATCTTATATACTTTAATGCAAATTTATATATTTTAAATATTTTGAAATATATTTTATAAATAGTTGAATATATTATATATAATTTGATGTATGATTTTATAAAAAAAAAGAAAAGCTTATAACACATATTCACATGATAAGGTGTCTAAGTTTTTCTAGGAAGCTTTGATTGAGTGCTATGAAAAATGATGTATGCATGTTGTTAAATGTAAGCTTTCTAAAAAAAATTTAACATTATTTCTTTATGAATATACGCTTTAAATTCATGTGACTGTTTTTTCAATATGAGAGTTGACATCACATTTAGTTTACACACATGTAAAATATATCAATTATAAAAACTATTCAAATATATATTAAATTATTATTAAAAAATATCAAATATATATTTTAATATATATTTGATATAGTTTTGTAATTGATATATATTTCCAATTAATTAAATTCTAGTTAATATATCAAATATTTAATAAGTGATTGTGCAGTTCCTATGAGTTTTTTATTCACAATGTTATTTATAACCGAAGGAAACACTTTTACAATTTAGTGAAATATTCACCAAAATTTTAGAAAATTTTAAAAATCCATTGAATAATTCACCAAATATTTTACAAGATTATATAATTAATAAATATTTCTGAAAAACTACATATACATATTAATAACATTGATAACATAGCCTTCAAATAATTCTATATACATATAATTTTTTTTTTTTTTTGGGGGGGGGGGGGGGGGGGGGGGGGGGGTTCTTAAACTTTTTCCTAACTATGTATGTCCTCTCTTCTGTTATAATTTGCCCCTTCCCATCTTTTGAATATTGATTGTTAGTTTATAATATGTAATATCCACGTTTAATTATTTGGATAAATTTACCAACAATTCGTTTCATGAAAATACACCATAATAAAATTGCACAATTTTACCAACACAGGTAAAATTGTAGATGTAAAAGAAACTAGAAATGTTGCAACTTAGAATAACTCAATCTTATTATATTAAATATGGATTTTAAATAACATGCCAAATATGGTTCTAATAAAATGTTAAAAACACATGTAAGATATCAGTATGGTTGACGATGACTACAACATTAAGCACCTACGAGAAATTTGATTGACATGTCCTCACGATCTCCACATTATTCCCAACGAGTGGATCTAAGTTGATCACTCATTTTTTGAGTGGCTAGGGTGTATGTCTCAATACCAAAACCCCTCCTATTTGGATAAGCTAGGGTGGATGACTTGCCACCAAAACTAACCCTCTACATAATATGGGCTCTCACCCACACAAGCTCTAAGGACTTAACTCAACAAAAACAAAAAAATAATCCAAATGCATGCCTAAGGAGTGAGCTCTCATCTCCTTAACAGTCATGGACTATTGGAATACCATGGGTCTTTTTCCTGGTTTCTTAAAGTGACTTATAATATTTCTTTTTTCTTTCGTCACTTTTAATTGATTAATTCTCTTGTATCCCATAATTAATTTTAATTTGTAGCCCAAGTTAATGAGATACTCTCCTTTCCTAATGTCTAGAAAAAGGGATATTATAGTACTCCCTTCTTGAAACTTCTTGACCGCAAGAAATTTTAACCTTGATGCCAGGATCCCAAGTGAATATGAAGAATCTTTGTTACATCACTGAGTGGAATCTAGAATCTATATGCCAGGTTTTTTTTTTGGATCCCACTGCCAACTAGGGAATCTAACATCTCCAATGCCTGAACACTCCAACTATTATGTACCCTTGGTTAGAATTAATCTCCCATAAGTTCCCATTTTATAAGGTACAAACTCATAATCTCCCCCAGTCTAACTGTTGGGGTCCTCTATCATAGCAAATTTCAACTGCCACCATAACATCTTTGGAGTCCATGACTTCTTAGAGAGTTACCCTCCCACTAGTTATCAACAATCCCTAAAATAGACCATCATGTTGATGTTGTGCTACTCTAATTATAATTGATATTCTAATACACCATAGTTTTGACTTATGAGTTAACATCCCAATATACTTTCCATCTTTCTCTAACAACTTGCAAGATTAGATTCCTTCTTCATTATTCTATTCATCCATCACCTTCTCCTTATGTGGGATGAGCAACAATGTGCAAGGGTTCTCATTACTTGCATTTCTATTCTCCTGCAATTGTGAACCCCGGGGGTTGCAATCCATACCTATATATCTCTGAAGAGGGTTCTTGTATGTCTCACCTCTTTTAATCATTAAGATAAACTTAAGGGAATGTTTTTTTTTGTTTCTCTTTTAGGTGTTTGTGATTACTCCTAAATACTAAAAATCTTTATAGTTGAGCTTACACTCCTGATCCTCCATTCTTCAAGATCACTATCCTTCTTCACTATAGTGCCCTTTAGGCTCTTGAGTTTTTCCTTTATTTCTAAGAGGCATCTTGTAAGTTCCTACAAATCCACATATTCTTCATACTTTTTCATCTCACCCATCCAATATTACTTGTCATTGCTTTCATCATTGTCTTGTCTTATGATATTTGTAGATGATGAGGATTGCACTTCACCAACTCTTTCTTCTTCTACCAGTTCCTCATCAACTGACGTGTCTTAATTTTCGGGTATGGCATTGACTCCATGATCCATGGTTTCACATACTCTCTTGTCCTTAGCACCCTTTGATGGAAAGAAACATTTTCCTTTACCAATTCCTCGCCATCAACCAAATTTCTTCATTTCCCATTGTGATGGAAAATTTTGCTTCCTTCCTTTTTGGTTCTTACCCTTGTTGGTATAATGTGTGACCTACAACCACATTGAATTCAAATCCCTTTCAATAAAATGCCTTTTAAGGTTAATATCAATCAATATTTTTGAGAGTTTATGAGCAGTAGGTGAAACAACCCACTCTTTACCTAAATAGCCAACAACTTTGATTACAACTGGCTGCAAATGGCATCATCATCATCTCAAATCAAAGACAAAATAGTTTTTACAATTCCTAGATGATATTACCTAATGATGGTTAAGAAACAATGGAATATATGAAAAATCAAATTACTACAATTTAGATTGAACATAATGGCATACATTCTAGTTCTAGCCACCATATCCAAGATGTTGAGTTTCTTACCAAAGGTAAGGTCCTATATATCCTGAAATTCTTGGAAGCTCACCACAATCAGTTGTAACACCCTTCTTATAATTTCATCATTGTAAGGGGGATAAAGAGTAGTTATCCTTCTGATCTCATAGAAGCCAGAATCAACTACAAGTATTTCCTCCTTACAAGGATGTTTCACAAACCTATGTTGTATCAAGGTAAGAATTGGTGGATTCATTTCCCAACTTAACATCCTTGAATAAAAATTGGGCTACTTTGGACAAACACATGTCTAAATCCTCCAATTTAGAGAGGAAATCCAATGTCTTCATAAACATCAAATCTGATCCAAGTACAAATAACCAGTTTCCTACTTCCTCTTCTTTATGTAGATCTTGCAACTAATTTTGTTGAAGAGTAATATTGACCCCTTTGGAGAAGGGTTCGTTGATATTCCTTGTTCTTTTCTCCATCAAAACATCACTACCAAAATATGTACTTTTGAATTGTTCTCACCAAGTTATTTATGGAATTTGTGATGCCTTCTGAATCGTTTTTCCATATGTCATACATGAGCCCAATGGTGGAATATAATAATGTAGGAATTTAATTGAAATTTAGGGTTTTGGCATAGAAATTTAGGGCACCAATTTTTAATCTAAAACACCTAAAAATCACTCAAAATTTTCATAATAGAAATCACTAGAAATTGAATAAAATGTGCAACCCCTAAATAAAATGCTAAAGCTTTGACACTATATTATTAAATGGTAATATTCATAGGAATACTACATGAATTTATGAAGTATAACCTAGAAATATGGCCTTCTTTCAACCCAATAACACATCCCCATTTGTGCTCAAGAATATTAAGATAGAACTATTTGGTAATTCGGGAAATAAGAAGGATGTTAATTTCCACCTTCATGAATGATTAGCTTGGTCGTTAGTGATTGAAATCGTCCTCAATAATTTACTAATTTGGCCCCTTCTAAAATGCTCTCTGGGATAGGTAGCTCACAATAGGATATTTTGACCCTTTTGTACTCTAATAATGTCAACTCTTTCTAAGCTCAATTTTCTATAGGTCCTAGAAATTCAACCCCAACAGATATGTCAAATTCATCCCATGAACTCAATTTAAAAAATTTGCAAATTTGTCCCACTACTAGCTTCAATAATTTTGGCCCTTGTGATTTATGGTTTTTGGCCAACAAATATGATGGGGTCTACCAAATTAATTCCATGATTTTGAGTTTCACCACTCAGGAAGTTTTAGCTCCAACAAAGAATAATTCAACCATTCTATCCCACACAAGTGTTTCAAATTTGGCTCTCAAAATAATTCCTAGAGTATGTGGCTTTGGCCCCCACAAACCATCCTTTTTATGCCCTAACATCATCGTTTTCTTGACCTTATTTGATCTACCAAAGAATTAGGAGATTCAATCTGCCTATTTTTTTTTACACTAGAACTCGTTGCAACCTATATTTGACTCCACATAGACTAAATAATTTCTAAATTCAGCCTCTGCAACTAAATATTGTAGCCTTCACAAATCTTGGTTTGTTGCCAACCTTCTCAGTTTTTGATTACAAATGATGATTTTGGCCCTTTTTAGCTTGTAAATTTAGTCCATGCAAGTAGGGTAAATTCAACCTTCATTATTTATTTGATTCAGATTCTATCTCAGCCCCAATATTCTACTATGATCCCCTCAACAAAATTAGTCATTTGCACAATAATTTCACTTAAAAATTTGATATGTACAACTAGGATGGAATCTATGACTCATCCTCCATGAATTCAAACATTCACACAAGTAATCTTCCTCAACAATTTTGGTATTTCAGTTGGTGGAAATAATATAATTTTTTTTCACCTCTATAATTTGATCAATTTAGCCACCTTGATTGCCTTTAGAAATGATGGGATTCAAACTCCTACAAAATCTCATGCTTGGCTAATAAAAAACTTAGCCCCTTATAAGGTCAATCAATAAAAGAAACAAATGGCTAGGTTTTTATGCATTTCTCGGTCTAGTACTCAATCCAACAATATTTTGAGCCCTCTTGCACTAAAAATTGTCACCTTGACATTCTGAAATCTGTGTGAGTCCATTACCACTCATACTTTCCTCCTTTGTAAGTCTTGAGCCTCAGTTCCTCATATCAAACCTTGAAAATAAGAGAAAGCCCTCAAAAGTATCTAAGATTCTAGTTCCACACTTTCTCTTTGCATTACCTGCGGTCCCGCACCTAATGGTCATGTCTCCTCCGCACCTGACCGCTCTGTCTTTGTGTTACGGGTGCGGAGCCCTGTAAAATTTAAAAAGGTAGGAGTATATTATAAAAAGTCACTTTCAGTCATTTCTAGAAGCTTCTGGAAAGAATCTTGAGGTGGCAAGTTCACTCTCTTAAGGTTCATGCATCCCATACCTTAAGGAGCTAACCCCTTGATGTGAGGAGCTTATCCCTTTGAAGGAGGATTCTATCCCTTCATAGATGGACCTGTAACCTCCTCCTCTGTACTATAAAATGAAGCATTGGGCTGGTTACTGGAGAGGTTAAAAAGCTGATATTTTTTAGGTGAAATGCTGCTGGAATTTAGTCTTCTTAATTGAGTTTTTATGAGGAAAGATTACATACCTCTATGATCTCATTTGGAAGAGTGCAAGGCTTGTCAAAGTAAAGGAAATTCCTATTTTGGAGCCTAGGAAGAGCTTGTTCAACATCAGGGCTGAAAAGGTTGTAAGGTTCTTCTACTTCAAAGTTAATACGAATAAGTTTGTTTTTCTCAATAAGCTGTTGGTTCATGGTTTATTTTATGGATTCCTTGATCACCATAATAGACACGATTTATGATATTTTCTATGCAGGTGCTATTTGATGTTTGCTTGTTTGTGATTGCAGGTTCTCAAGGGTAACTCTTTTGAACGATTGAAGGATGGCTACTACGAACAAGCGTTGGATCTAAGGTAGGATCTTAAAACCTATATAGTATTTGTTTATAAATTTCATATGTCTAGAGAAAGATAGATTTGTTTGTCTGTTTGTTGCTAGACTATCTTCTGATTCTAGGGAGATCGGTCTTGTCCGCAAGATCAATTTATCCAGCCAACAAATTGGCGACTCCACTGGGGAAGGTTTTTTGGTTTTTCTTTGTCCTTGATTTGAGAAACTTGTTTTCGTTTCTGGTTTTTGATTGATGTATGTTGGCTTGGGTAGTTTTTAGTATCTATATTATTTTTTGTTTTTTCGAAGTTTTTAGGGGACCGCACTTTCTCTTTATAGACAGTGCGGGCATATCTGCAAATTTCCTTTAGTGTACAGAGTGGGACCGCATCTGGTTCTTCTGTAAGCCTGTAGATCGTGTAATGTTTTTTGAAAAACCTAAAATATTTTCTTCCAGTTAAGGTTAGGTTTCATTTAGGGTTTTTACTGTCTACCCAGAACTGCATCTTTCCTATCAAAAATCTCTTGTGAGTGAGTTCCAATGGTGTTTTTGTTTTAGATGATTTTATAGAAGTTTTGCATGCTTAGAGTGGTTTTCACTTGGTCTCTGTAGTGACTAAAATATTATAAGCTTGAGAAACCTTAGATCACCCTGGTGTCTTTTTGTCTTCTTGATGAGCTTGACTTGGTTGTGAAATCTATCCTTTGCGAGAGATAGATTTAGTTTTCTCCTTGCAAATCTTTGAACAAGCTTCGTTGTAAGTTTTGAATTTCATTTTTAAAAAAGAAAACATATCTGGATGTTTTTGATTGATTTTTTATTATGAACAAATGAATCCTTAGTTTACTAAACAACTAAGTAAAACGTCCTAAAAAAGAATTGAAGCTTTTTATTCAATTTAGGTTTTTAAAAGTTTTTAGATCTCAAGATTAGTTTTTGTAGTTTTGAGTGTTTTCTAGAACTTGTAGATCTCTTTTGAAGCAAATTGTTTTTTGTAGTTTCAAGTTTTGAAAAGAGAGAGATTTTTTTTTTTTTTGAGCATTAATTAGTAGTCTCGTTTTGAGTTTTTATTGTAAAAGACAAAAATATTTTCTTTTTATTTCCATGTTGAAAGAAAGAATTGTTTCTTAAAGAATTGCATTCTCAAACTCTTTCTTTTAGCTAGAATTTGATTGAAAGAAAAACGAATTGCTTATCATTTTAGGTGCATCTTTTTAATGTTTTTGGAGTCGAGTCTTTACACCATCAAAGTTTCATTTCCATACCTATTGACTTAAAGAACAACCCATAAAGGCAATGCTTAATTAAAGTTTATCTAGTAATCTTTTCTATTTCTAGGGCTCTTATCACCAATATAGCTTAGGCTAGTATCTTGGAGTAGGGAGTAATTAACTCTCCAAGATACTTAAAACAAATAAGTAGCTACATCTTGCGGTAGGAAATAAATCCAATTGTAATTGATACATTCTGGGAAGCTTCTCTTAAAGGAGTCAAACATGAGATCATGTCCAAACCTATGAAACAATCAAGTCTGTTTCATTGGGAAAGATAGAAGATTTGTGTGTATTATAAACGGTAAACCTCGGATTAGCCATTGTCGAGGAGCCTGGGGTCACTTGTTGGTAAACCTCAGATTGATCATGTCGAGGAGCCTTCAAGAGGATTGAGCTTTGTTACTCTACCCTTGCGCTTAGAACGGATTGTAGATTGTTCCCCCAGTTGTATTTGTTTCTGTTGGTAACCTTAGTGTCCATAAAATTAAGATTATTTCCTAAGGTGATGGTGAAGGACGGGTCTCACTGTGCTTGGAGCAGACGTCGACTAGACTCACTTGGACTTTCTGGGGGGTTCTCTTCACTTGAGATGGTTTTGTGAAGAAACTTGTTCCAGTCTGTTTCATTAAGAAGGTTGTCGGGCTAACTGTTCCAACTTCCGTTTCTGTATTAAAATTCTACGACGTCAGATTTCATCACCAACTAGTGTTTTTAGTATGGGAAGTTACTGTTTGTGTGTGGTTTGAACTCTTAGAGTTTTTAGGTGTGTGATTCAAATGTTTGATTCTTTAGAGACTTTAGGTGATTTTATTGAAATTTTCTTTGTTTGCGTGTGATTAATTAAATATTTAATTGTGGTTGAATTACCAAGACAATTTCGTAGACTTCAGGGGAAACCTCCTGAGTACACACCAAGTTAGTTTGAAGGGCTACAAGCTCTTGTATCACTTAGTGACAACAGAGTTGGATCACCAGAAGCCAGAGAGTCATTGTTAATTGTTCATCCTGATTATCAAATACAAGCAATAGAGTATAGTCAAGAACCAATTTCATTTTCCAAAGTTACTGGTAGTATTTCTCCTTCCAATGAATTAGCTGAAGAACTTGAAATTTATGAGCTTGAAACTAAACCTGCTACTACTCCAGCTTCAGGATTTGCTTCTCCAACTTCTAGTGGTCCTGTTCACCCAGGATAGGAAATATCATTACTCAAAATCTTCCTTTTGGCCTCATTTCTATTGAAGAACTTGTTAGTCTAGACGAAGACGTAACTCTTCCAAAGACCCAACCAACTTTAAATATTAGGGAGCATGAATCAATATTCTACAGTCCTTTTAGGAGTGATGCTTGGTACATATCATTGAATTTTTTTTTGGAAAACGCGGGTCTTAGTTTTTCACCACCTCGAATTCCTTTTCATCCTACACCAAGAGGTTATTATCCTCCATCAATTATGTCAAGATAGTCATCTTTGTTTTCCCAAACACTGAAAACATTTTTATATGGCAGTCCTTTTGTTCCCTCAGGGTACTAGTCACTCTCTGGTACTTTTTCAGGGGCATTTCCTCAACCAATTGAACATGAGTTATCAACTGGTAATAATGGAACTCAATCGTTAAACGCAGAAGAAATCCTTATGATGTTTGGTAATATTCCAAATCCTCAACCTCAAGGTAGTCAGTTACCGCTTGGAGGGAATCCTAAGGTAGTCAGTTACCACCTGGGGGGCAACCTCAAGGTAGTCAATTATTGCCTGGGGAGCAACCTCAAGGACAATACATACCTTCGGGATAGTACATACCTCAAGGTCAACCACAGACTCAGTACATACCTCAAGGTCAACCACAGACTCAGTACATACCTCAAGGTCAACCCCAATTTCAATACATACCTCAAGGTCAACCCCAGTTTCAGTATGTGCCTCAGGGTTATCAACCTCAAGGTCAGTACCCAACTCAAGGTTTCCAACCACCTTCTGGTCAATCATTTATATAAGGAGCTGGAAAGGTACCTCTTAATTATCAGTCCTACATTCAACCAGGTTATGGTCCTCCATATGCACAACCTTCTATGGGTCCATACCTCGGAATGAATATGGGGTGGGATTCATCTCAAACTCAACAGACTATGCAACCTAATGTGCAGTTATCAAGTCAACCTGGACAAACTTTGGTTTATGGTCCAGCCCAACAACGTGTCCAACCTACTATTCAAACCTCTACACCTGGTTCAGTTCAGTAGCCTGATCCTAGTTCACCTCAGACTCCACCTCAAATTCCTGCTGCGATTGTTGCAACTTCTGTTCACCTACCACACCTATTTCTAGAGTATCTGTAGCTCTGGTTTCTACTATCCCTGCATCATTACAAACTCCTCAAGTCTATATACCACAGTCAGGACCTACAATTTATACTTCGGTCCAGATGCCTGCAGGACAAGTTGGTCTAAGTACGGTTGTCACAAGTCAATCGCAATTCACTTATCAACTGTAGCAGGGACAGTATCAATTTGTTCCTACTGTAAAAAACCCAATTTATCAGTATCAACTGTATCCTGGCTATACTTATCAACAACCTCAACAACCCCAGTTTGGTCTGGTTAATCCTGGTTTCCCAGGAGGTTATAACATTCCTAATGCAAATCCAATTCTAGGTTATCCTGGATATCCTCCTCCTGGGGCTGGTCTTGTTACTCAAGGTTTTCGCGACCCTAACCGTCAGTTACCATTTATTGCAAATTTGGATTTATCTGATTTGTCACGCCTTAGGAACGTTCTGATTTACTATCTTCCGTATTGGCCGCCAATGTCTAATAAGTTGCCCAGAGATATCCCAAAATTCAAGGGTAAGTCAGGAGAGGATCCATCAAATCATGTATGACTTATCACCTCTAGAGTGCATCTAATTCAATCATTGATGATTCAATTCGATTACGTCTTTTTCAACGAACTCTTATTGGTCTTGGTGCCACATGGGACATTGAGTTGCAACGAGGCTCTTTTTATAATTTTAGTCAGTTAGCTACTTCCTGCTTAACACATTTTCAGTTTCCTGTTAGATACGAGAATGGCACGAAACTGTTAACTTCACTAAAATAATCCACGTCCACATATATTTCTGATCATATTCATGAATGGCAACGTAGAAGACGTTTAGTGAAAGTTTTCATTCGAGATCAAATTTTAGAGGAATGGTTCGTTAAATCATTATTACCTAAAATCACTAAAGATGTAGCTAAGGAAGGAGTTGTCACTGAAGAGCAAGTTATTGCTCAGGCTCAGTACCTTGACCTCATCTATATGCAATCAGGTACTTTACATGAAAAAATCCTTGATATTCCAAAACACGGTCAAATAAATGCAGCTCCTTAAGGGTCTCATGCCACTGACAGTATGATTAGTTTAGTAAGTACTAAAAACAAGAAGAAATCTTCAAAGAATTCTTCTCCTATAATAACTTTACTTGATTCCCTGAAAGGAGATTCTTCCACTGAAATTTCTGCCGACATCCACGTCGTAGAATCATCTACAACCAAATCAAAATCCGGTGGTAAAAAGAAGGGGAAGAAGAAAAACAAAAAAAAATCAAAAGAGAAAACAGATAAAAATGAATCTACTGACGAAAAACGTAAACCTCACTATCCTTGTTTCATTTGTGATGAGGATCATTTTACCAAAGACTGCCCACATCGAGCATAGGTTTTGAAAATCATTAAAGGTTCTAAAACACCTGCTATCTTGAAGGATCATTTTCCTAATCAAGATAGTAAGATGATTGGTTCTTCCTTGAATGCCTCAGAAGAACCCATTATGATGATGTCTCATTTCAGGATTGCAATGCGATCGCAAGATTATGGTAGTAAAATTCTTGTTGGTGGTAAAGAAGCAAAATCTTCTAATTCAAACACATCAACTACAAATCCTCCTGGTTCTGATCTGCTATAGATCGAGAAACCCAACCCTAACTTACTAATCAGACTGCTTGCTAAAGATATACTTTGGAAATCAACTTTCAATCCACATGCGAGAGCTCCTCAGAATTATAACATTGTTGAAGACTTAGCTATTTCCCCTTCAATGTCGGCTTTGGAAGTGATGCAATCATGCCCAACATAGTGTAAATTACTATTGTCTGCTATAGGAGCTATTGATATTCAGGATTTGAACCTAATAATCTTCGATTTAGAGAATAATACACCCTGCCTACCTCATCAAATGGCTTTCCAGATTCCAGTGTTAGTAAAAAATAGACCTTGTTTTCAGACTGTGATTGATGAAGGAGCTTCTACATGTATTATGTCAATCCATCGTTGGAGATCGCTTGGTTCTCCCACACTCAATTAGTCTCTGACGATTCTAAAGGCTTTTGATGGCTGAGGGTTCCATCCTTTTGGTATTTTGCAGGATTTACCTATAGGGGTCGAAGGCAAAACCACAAATCTAGATGTGGAAGTGGTTGATGCCCCTCTAGATTACAACCTTCTCCTGGGTCGCGGTTGGTCTTATGCTATGACTGTTATTGTTTCATTGACCTTTCGGCTTATCAAGTTTCCTCATAATGGAAAGATCGTTACGATAGACCAGTTGACTTATTTCTCATCTGACCCAACATCTTCAGATAGTATTTAGCACGTCGGTAAAACAACTATCCCTTACAAGGATGTTGGAGTAGGTTTGATTAAAGATTTTGGTTTACTAGGAACTTTTTGCTTCCCTCCTCCTAATGTATCGCCTTCTATTGCAACTATTCATATGATTTCATCGAGCACTATTGCTTTTGATGATCCTTGGATCATTCCTTCTCATTCTGAGGTGGATTCATTTGGTGGCGCGATGCCTTTGAGTCCCTTTGAAATTGCATATCAGGCTGTACAGTCATTTTCTTATTCTTGTTCAACCGAAACTGATCCAATGAATGTGGTCCATGAGAAATCACTTTCGATGTCAACCTTAGCTAAAACAACACTTTCTGATTCTATTCATACTGATGAGCATATTTGTGAACTTTTGTCTGTTGATGATTTACCATGGGAATATCTTCATCATTGATCTTCGTTTTTTCCTGAGATTGATCATTTTGAAAATGATTTTTCATCTATTTTTACTACTGACTATGTAAAAAAACCACAGAATCCATTGCAACATTCTAATTCTGAGTTAAATTTGGCAAATATCTCTCGAACGGTTCCTATTGAAATTTCAGTTAAGCCTGGAATTATTGAAAACATTCATATAGGTGCTTCCTATACGGACAATGAAATCCAAATTTATAAAGCCCTATTTCAAGAATTTCGTGACGTGTTTTCCTGGTCATATGAAGAAATGCCAGGAATCAATCCATCGATTGTTGTCTATGAAATTAGAACATACTCAGGTGCTAAACCTGTCTGGTTACATTTTCGTCAGATACATCCAGGAAAAGCTGCTGCTATCAAAGAAGAAGTTGAGAAATTACTTGCAGGTTTCATTTATCCAATTCCTTTGACAGATTGGGTATCAAATATTGTTCCTGTTAATAAAAAACAAGGAACGATAACAATATGTATCGACTATAGGGATATTAATCAAGCTTGTCCTAAAGACAATTGTCCAACCCCCTATATCGATCTAATTATTGATGACTGTGCCAGCAGTGAAATGTTCTCCTTTATGGATGGTTTTTTCGGTTACAATCAAATCAACATACTCCCTACTTATCAACCTAAAACAACTTTCATTTGTCCATGGGGGACATTTGCTTATGGAAAATTACCCTTTGGATTGAAGAAAGCTGGATAAACTTTTCAAAGGGCTATGTCTTATGCATTTCATGACATCAAGCACATTGTGCAGCCTTATCTTGACGATTTACCTACACATTCATTACGTAGAGCTGATCATCTCACTCATTTATGAGCTATCTTTATGAGATGTAGGCATTATCGAATTAGGCTGAATCCACACAAATGTGTATTCTACGTAGAAATGGGTTGCTTACTGGGATTTGTCATTTCAAAAGCCAGCATTTGTGTCGATCCCTCGAAGGTTGAAGCTATCGTCAAATTACCTCCTCCTTCGACTCTTCGCCAACTCCAAAGTTTGCAAGGGAAAGCAAACATTTTACATTGTTTCATTCCTAACTATGCCGCGATAACAAAAGGTTTTACCAAGTTTCTGAAACAGAATACTCCATTCTTTTGGGATGAGATTTCTGATAAATCTTTTGATGCACTTAAACATGCGTTAACCCATGAACAATTACTGCATCATCCCAACTACAACCAAGATTACTTTTTGTACCTCGCCGCTTCTCATTCCACCATTTGGATGGTTTTAGTTTAGGAAGATGAATTCAACAATGAACATGTGATTTACTATCTTAGTCGCACTCTGCATCCAATTGAGCTTAAATATTCGCATGTGGAGAAATTGGCCTTGGCAACTATTCAAGCTGTCCAAATATTTCGTCACTACATATTATTACGCAAAACCACAATCATTTCTGACTATAACCCTATGATGTATATCTTGACCAAACAATTGCTAGGGGGCAGGTATTCCAAATGGATAGCTATTCTGTAGGAATTTGACTTGGAATTTGAAAAATCCAAGGCAAAGAAATCTTCGGTTTTTGTTGAACTAATGTGTGATTTCCCGCATACTGATACCGAAATTGTGGCGGAGCAGCCCATCGCGGATGAACCTTTGTTTATTATCAGTGCTCTTGACCCTTAGTATGGAGATATTATTGTTTATCTCCAAACCCAATCTTTTCGGCTTGACATATCACGATCTCAGCGATAGAAAATATGTTTCCAATCCTAATAATACAATATTATTGGTGATATACTTTATTGTCGTGGGGCGGGCTTTGTTTTCCAACGTTGTCTAACTCATGAAGAAGCCGAAAAGGTTCTGAATGACTATCACTCTGGAGCATGTGGTGATCATGTGTCTGGGTATGCCACATCCCACAAGATATTGCACGCTGGTTACAATTGTCAAATTTTTGATCGTAAAATGCATGCTCCACCCACTCCACTCCACCCTATAATTGCTATCAGTCCTTTCACAAATTGGGGTATTGACCTTATCACATGTAATCCTCACTCGGCGGGGGGGCATGCATATATTATCCTAGCAGTAGATATTTTATTAAGTGGGCCGAGGCGATGCCTTCATTTTTCAGCACACGGAAAAACTGCTGCAGCTTTCATGTTCAATCATATAATTTCTAGATTCAGTGTTCCTCAGGCTATTATTACTGATCATCAAAGTCACTTTTGAAATATCATGATGACTGAACTGACAGAACTTGGCCTACGCCACGATAGTTCTACTCCATATTACTCGCAAGCTAATGGTTTGGTTGAAGCTATCAATAAAGTTTTAGTCCCCATGATCCAACGAATCATTGGTATTCATAAGTCGTATTGGCATACCATGCTATTTTTATCACTTTGGGCATATCGGACCTCAGTAAAAACATCAACGGGTTGCACTCCTTTTCAACTGGTCTATCGTTTGGAAGTAGTGCTACCTATTGAATGCGAAATTCCATCATCACAATTAGCCATAGAATTACTTCTAGCTACTTCTGAAGAGAAGAAACTTTTTTTGTACTTAGCTCCACTAGATGAGAATTGACGCACTGTTGCATTAGAAAATGATACTCATGCGAAAAGAGTGAAAGCTTAGTACGACAAAAATGTTACACCTCATAATTTTTTAGAAGGAGACCTAGTTTTGCTATATGATCAAGCAAATAATAAGCTAGGAGCTAGAAAATTTGTACCTATGTGGCACAGTCCTTACATTGTTAAGCGCAAGCTGGCAAAAGGGGCTTATGAATTAGTAGATTTTGACGGTGTCTCTTTGGGTAAACCTAGAAATGGACTTTATCTGAAGAGATATTATGCTTAAATTTTGGTGTGGAGATTTTTCTATATTAGTTTCTTTATACCTGGTGTGTTTTAGATTAGAAAAGTGTGCCTAGTTTAGAGAGTGCTCTTATTATTATTCCTTCTTATCTTGATTTTACTCTTGATATTGCAGATGTTGACATCTCTTCAAACATACATTGGTTTTGATGATGGTGCTTGTCATAATACACGAAACATTTCTTCCGCAGCTTGGATTATCTATTCACCCTCTGATGAGTTAGTATCTATGCATGGGGTAAGCGTCAGTCAAATGACGAATAACATTTCAGAGTATAATGCAATGATTGAGTTATTATTTGAATCCATCTCATTTGCGAATCCGAGTTTGATTGTTAGGTTGGATTCTGAACTCATTGTATGACATCTTAACAGGGGTTATGCCATTAGAAATCCAGTGTTATTAAGATTATTTTTGAGAGTTTGTCTCTTGGAACATGAATTTGATTACATTGAATATCAGCATATTCCAAGACATTTAAATACATTAGCAGATGCAGTTGCTTCTTGTATGATAAATAGACATTTGCAATAATCAAAATAGTAAATTTAAAAGCATTCATAACACATTACACGAGATAGCCAGTAATAATGATATATCATAGCATAGAAGAAGTGTGTCAAAATATACATCATCTTCGATCATAGGTTGAAAAAAACCTTATGATCGACAAAAATGATAATATAAAAAGGATAAAAATGTAACGTGAGTCTAACAAAATTGATCATCCTGTCCCTAGCGATGATCACGATAAGAAACCACTGCTTGGGCCACCCTACATAGGAACCTCCTAAAAGGTCCCGGGACCCCAATCACATATCTCTGTAACCTAAGTGGAATATCATCTATGCCCGTCTCTGGAATATTTGCTGTCAAGTGCTCTAGATGATTCTCCAAGTCGGTCAGGATCTTTGCTAATTGATCTTGTGGGGCTAGTACTACTGGAGCTGGGTGTCTTCTCTCATAAGGCTGGAGAGTGGTTGGTCGTCGTGGACCCACATCTGCATTTAAAACTTTTAATTGCTACTTTTGGACAATTAAAAAATAAAAAAAATTTAATGAAAACTTAGAAAATGTTGAAAATGATTTTTACTTGAATCATCCCATTTCTCTCCTGGTGGAAGACTCGTGTCTGGGTCACTGCGATAATCCATCCCAGCATATGGAAAATCCTGAATCACAAAAAGTTGTTTCTTTAACCAACGAAAATACTCAAGCAGAAATCGAACAACCTCTAAGCCCTCATCAGGGTAACGGGCCATCAAAGTAATCCAATGCATTATCCTAGGCTCTTGAGGAAGACCAACATCAACAGGAATATGTTGCGGGGCTAACTTAGGGATCCTCTCTAGAGAAAAGCTGACAATGATAAAACTGTATCCAATTTTTTTCAACTATCCATTCTTTGATTTGGTTAGTTGGCCTTTCACATTTTCCAACACAGCCTCGCACCAGTTGAATATGGTGCCTCGATAACAGTTTACAACCATCTGCATCTGGGATCTAGTAGCCACATGCAATGCTACACTCCCACATAGCCTGGTAATAGTGAATGCAATAACCTTAAGTTCAGGACGGTCGATAGTTTTAATATCAATCCGTTTGTCCTTTGTTTGAACATTGCAGAACTCCAATCAGAGACTAGCGACAGACTGGCCACTTGGCCTAGTCCCGAAAAGAGATAATCGTTCACCTCTCTTGGGCCACCAATCACGAAACACTGGTCCTGTATGTTCCATCTATCTACCAGCCATTGCAAGAGGTCTACTCAGGCCCTCATGCTTGGTATGACCCAGAACATAAATAGTCTGCATGCTCTCAATGTCTGTATTGTGGGTGGATGATTTATTGCGGCAAGATCCACATCCTCATGTTCGCGTTCTCACCAAATAAGCATTTTAAGTGTCATATAATACAAAAAAGACATATTAGAACAATTTAGTTCGAAAAGTTTTGGGCAAAAAATGGAAAAAATTAAGTTTTTAAAATCCATTTCATGGGGTCCGCACCCGCTGCTTAGAAACAATGCGTAGGTCCACACGTGTTGTAAGAAATAGGTGCAGACCCATGAATTTTTCTTTGTAGAAAAAAGACGAGGTTCATAGGGGCCGCATGATGCACCTGCGGACCCCTGTGGGCAATTTTCTAAACCAATTTCTCCTCTAAAAATCAAATTTAAAGCCTAAAAATGAAATGTAAACAGATGAAATGCAAGATAAGGAGGATGTGAATTACTTGGAGCTAACGGTTTTCGATTCCAGCAGATGGATTTTCCAGAATCTTCACAGGAACTTTCTTACCCAAAAGCTCTCACTTCTCACTCTGAAATCAAATGGTAAAAATGAAGTTAGAAAAGCCCTTTTTATAAGTTTTTTAGAATAAATGAATTTTTAATTTATTTATTTTTCACTTTAAAAATGTAACTTTTTGAATACATTTTTATTTATCTTAAACAGGTATGAGTAATGTTTTGCGTTTTTGTGCAGAATATTGGATTTTTCAGGAAAATTGATCATTTTTCAACAAAGAGCATACTTTGTCACTTTTTCGGACTCTTTCAAAATTTATGAAAAAGTGAAACATTGGAGTCCTCTTTAAGCTCTTTTCTGACTCGTAAAATATGAAAATATTGTTGAGTTTTTCCCTTTTTAACTCGTTAAACAGAATTAAAAGGGTGGTCCCCTTACAACTCTTTTCTGACCGTATAAACATAAAAAGATCACCGAACTTTTGTTATTTCAAGTTCGATATTGGTTATAAAACGACATGTCTTCGATCACTTTTTTACTTTTTTCGGATCGGGGCCTCTAATTATGAAAAGTACTTCTTAATCGTAATGGTCAAGTGGTTCTCTCGAGTATTATTTTATACTTTTTTGAGCACGAGGGACACAAATTTATGAAAAAGGACCCCCATGGAGTTTTCTTAAGTCTTTCTTCTAACTCCCTAAAATTGAAAAACACCGCATTTTATTATACTAGACTCATTAAAATTTAACAGTAAAGGACCTGTTCAATTTTAAACAGGAACAAACTACTCCTTTTTAGGGTTTGAATTTTAAACTAAGTCGGGCTCATCCGAAGGATGAGCTTATAAACAAGCAAATTTTATCCTCCTCAAGCTTGTCAAAAATAAAGAGGTACTTGCCAGAA
This sequence comes from Pinus taeda, assembly GCA_000404065.3. Lineage (NCBI taxonomy): Eukaryota > Viridiplantae > Streptophyta > Pinopsida > Pinales > Pinaceae > Pinus > Pinus taeda. Next base: position 81,953 of record APFE030860381.1, on the reverse strand, counting down.
ATGGTGGGGAAAAAGAGAGAAAAATGAACCTGTTTGTTACACTTTGTTTTTTGAAAAAGTCGTTAACCACTCTTGAACATGAAACTTTATGTTCACCTGGGTTGGGAAAAGCTTTGCCTAATAGTTAATCAAACCATCTTGAAAGTCTTCAGCCAGTTTCTGGGTATTAGCTTTGGTTCATTTGTCACCAAGCCATCTGCAGTGTCGTTATGTGTTCAAGAGATCAGTTCAAACAAACCATTCATCTGCAAAATATCTGTCATCCATTTTGACCATCCATGAGTCAGTCCTTTCCGACATATTTCTTCAAAACATTATCTATGATTTCGTGTTGTGGGCTTGCCTACGATAGATCGCTTTCTATCGACATCAACTCATTATCTAGGAAGTTGATCTAGAAATCATTAGTACCTTGAAATCTACATTCCCTAATGGCAAATTTCTCGCCTTCGACGATAGGTTGCATCATTGACCTTCGATCAAAGGATTCTATGACATGTTCGACTTCGACACATTTATGCACATTTCATGGATTGTACTGAGTACTTTGAGAGCCATTGACATTACTGGTGGTTTCTCTCACACTTGTTAATGGTTCACATCATTGACTGGTAATCAAGTGGTTTCTACCATGTTCGACTTCGACACATTCATTCACATGGATATAATCAGACTAGTTTGAGAAGCAGAAATCAAGACCCTGGATATAGTTTCTGCCATCGAGACTGCGAGGAATTTTGTTATTCATTATACAGTGGACTATTCATAAACAGATGGATGTGCCCATACTATGTCTACACATGTCTATACTCTTGATGTATTACAAAATCATTCCTGTATTAGAACAATTTAGTTAGTTTTCTAGTCAGTTTTGATCTAAGTATGGGAATGCCTACCTTAGCGATGATATGTCTACATATATATATTTTCCATTGAATATTTTTACAGGTTTCGACTGGAGTGTCCATAGGATGATCCTTGAAATGATAAAGTACTTCACTCTTCATAAATGATAGACTCTATCTTCATCTATTACAGAATTTCCTCCTTTGCAAGTCTTGAGCCTCAGTTCCTCATATCAAACCTTGAAAATAAGAGAAAGCGCTCAAAAGTCTCTAAAACTCTGGTTCCGCACTTTCTCTTTGCATTACTTGCGGTCCTGCACCTAATAATCATGTCTCCTGCTCACCTGATTGTTCTGTCTCTGTGTTATGGGTGTGGACCCATGTAAAAGTTAAAAAGGAGCGATTATATTCCAAAAACTCACTTTCAGTCATTTCTAGAAGTTTCTGGAAAGAATCTTGAGGTGGCAAGTTCGCTCTCTTAAGGTTCATGCATCCCATACCTTAAGGAGCTAACCCCTTGATCTGAGGAGGCTTATCCCTTTGAAGGAGGATTCTATCCCTTCATAGATGGACCTGTAACCTCCTCCTCTGCACTATAAAATGAAGCATTGGGCTAGTTACTGGAGAGGTTAAAAAGCTGAATATTTTTGAGGTGAAATGTTTCTGGAACTTAGTCTTCTTAGTTGAGTTTTTATGAGGAAATATTACGTACCTCTATGATCTCATTTGGAAGAATGCAAGGCTTGTCAAAGTAAAGGAAATTTCTGTTTCGAACCCGAGGAAGAGCTTGTTCAACATCAAGGCTGAAAAGGTTGTAAGGTTCTTCTACTTCAAATTTAATACAAATAAGTTTGTTTTTCTCAATAAGCTGTTGGTTCATGTTTATTTTATGGATTCCTTGATCATCATAATAGACATGATTTATGATATTTGATATGCAGATGCTATTTGATGTTTGCTTGTTTGTGATTGCAGGTTCTCAAGGGTAACTCTTTCGAATGTTGAAGGATGGCTACTAAGAACAAGCGTTGGATCTAAGGTAGGATCTTAACACCTCTATAGTATTTTTTTATAAATTGAATATGTCTAGAGAAAGATAGATTTGTTTGTCTATTTGTTGCTAGACTATCTTCTGATACTAGGGATATCGGTCTTGTCCGCAAGATCGATTTATCCGGCCAAAAATCAAGATCAATTTCCCTAGTATCAGAAGATAGTCTAGCAACAAACAAAAAAACAAATCTATCTTTCTCTAGACATATGCAATTTATAAAAAAATACTATAGAGGTGTTAAGATCCTACCTTAGATCCAATGCTTGTTCGTAGTATCCATCCTTCAATCATTCAAAAGAGTTACCCTTGAGAACCTGCAATCACAAACAAGCAAACATCAAATAGCACCTGCATAGCAAATATCATAAATCATGTCTATTATGGTGATCAAGGAATCCATAAAATAAACCATGAACCAACAGCTTATTGAGAAAAACAAACTTATTTGTATTAACTTTGAAGTAGAAGAACCTTACAACCTTTTCAACCTTGATGTTGAACAAGCTCTTCCTGGGGTCTGAAAATGGAATTTCCTTTAATTTGACTAGCCTTGCACTCTTCCAAATGAGATCATAGAGGTAATAATATTTCCTCATAAAAACTCAACTAAGAAGACTAAGTTCCAGCAGCATTTCACCTCAAAAATATTCAGCTTTTTAACCTCTCCAGTAACTAGCCCAATGCTTCATTTTATAGTACAGAGGAGGAGGTTACAAGTCCATCTATGAAGAGATAGAATCCTCCTTCAAAGGGATAAGCTCCTCACATCAAGGGGTTAGCTCCTTAAGGTATGGGATGCATGAACCTTAAGAGAGCAAACTTGCCACCTCAAGATTCTTTCCAGAAGCTTCTAGAAATGACTAAAAGTGAGTTTTTAGAATATACTCATGCCTTTTAACTTTTACATGGGTCCGCACCCATAACATAGAGACAGAGTAGTTAGGTGCGCAGGGGACATGAGCATTAGGTGCAGGACTGCATGTAATGCAAAGAGAAAGTGCGGAAACAAAGTTTTAGAGACTTTTGAGGGCTTTCTCTTATTTTCAAGGTTTGATATGAGGAACTGAGGCTCAAGACTTGCAAAGGAGGAAAGTATGAGCGGTAATGGACTCACACATATTGCAGAGTGTCAAGGTGACAATTTTTAGTGCAACAAGCCCTACCCAGGGTTTCATCTCCCATGAAATGAAATTGGCCTTACATAAGAAATTTGGTTGCCATGAACACTTATGAATCTAAGAATTGATGAAATTTTGCTTTAAACCTTGGGGATGGCATGAAAACTAGCTCTGATATCTCTATAATATTCTTTTTCAACTGTTTGGATAAATTTAAGAGCAATTCGTCTTAGGAAAATATACCATAATAAAATTGTGCAATTTTACTAGAAAAAATAAAATTGCAGATGTAAAAGAAATTAGAAATGCTACAACTTAGAATAAATATGAGACATATGCATCAAAACTCAATTGTATTATATTAAATATGGATATGAAATTACATGCCAAATATTGTTATAAGAACTAGTTAAAAACATTAACAAGATATCAATATGGTTGACGATGTCTCCCACGTTATGCACCTATGAGAGATATGATTGACCTCTCCTGCAATCTCTACATTAAGCCCAATGTGCGGAATGAGATATCATCTCCTTTAATAGTGATGGACTATTAGAATACCATGGGTCATTTGAATTGTTGGAAATACTTAGAGGGGGGTGAATCAATATTTCTTATTAATTAGTATATTTTTAATTTCGCAAAGCGTTAATTACTATTAGCATAAGATAAACATAAAAATTATTCAACACCATTCAACAATGCATACAAATAGAGACAATAGACACAAATATTTTTAGGTGGAAACCCCTCTTCGAAAAAAACCATTGAACACTCCTTAATATTTGTCTTCAAAATATTTACGTCAAGTTTTCAGCTCCAAGTGAAGGAGGCTCCAACCCCTTAATTTATAGGTTCCAACCTATAGGATGATTCTACGCTTTGTTTACCAACTACAATTGGAAGGATGCTCCAACACCCTAGTCTTTAGGGTCCAACCCGACTGATGCTCCAACACCCTGTTTACCAGATGTTATTGGATGCACGCTCTAATGCCTTCTGTAGACTACAACCCATCTTAGCACCAGTCTACCACCATGAAGTGTTCTCAGGATCCAACCTGAAGGATACTCCAATCTTCTCCCTTACACCACCTTGATCAGTTGGTGGACCACATTTCATGATTTTTGGACTGGATCCACTTGTGCTCAAAATCAAAACAAACAAACTGCAATACAAGAAACTACTCTCTCTCAATTCAATCTGCCTATGTTCAATAAGGTCAATCTTCATCAACTGTCACAACCAAATCAATGTTGATCAAAATTAGTTCCAAATGTATGTAATTTCCTCTTCTTCCTCTCTGCCAACAAACTCAGATTAGTAATGTTTTGATTTTACCTACATGAATACATCAGATCAACAATGTTGGACCAACAAGAAATTCAAGTTATATCAAACCCTAACAACATTCCCTACTAGATTCATTGATAAATTAACATGCTCAATAGAATACTCTTCTTAGAATACATATCATAATAATAAAGCAAGTAGAGTAGCACACTTATAGTAGCATATATAAGGCAAGGTATCTATAATAATTTTCCTTCGCACTGCAACCCCTATTGTGCACACCAATATTACAAATTACAAATGGATCGCAACTTTGTCCCTTATCTCAATATACAACACAACCTCTCATTAGCCACCAAATCTGATCACACACCTTTCCTCTACAATAACACAACATACATGGAAACTACCATACTAATATGTCCTTTGTCTCAACATATATATCAAACCCTAATGTGTGTAGAATCTAGTGCAACCCTTGGTCTATTGAAATGATCAATAGCATATCAACACCACCTTCTGCACAACCATACAAAATACTTGACTTTAAATAGGGCTCATGCAATCATACCCTAGAATATATGTTCAAAAATATATAGTCAATATGCTCAAAATGCTAGCACAAAATAGCTCTACTGAGTATGCATGTGCCAAAATCCTAGCAGTATCATCACGTGAAGCTGTCAACCCTAGGCATCCCGTGATATTTTCAAACACTTAGGAGCTATAAAATAGGGTCAACATGATATAAACCTAACATATGTCATTTTTTCAAACATCAAAAGGAGCATAAGATGGATGAAATTCATATGTCCTCTTCTCTATCCTCACCGATATCCAGTGGAATACAAATTTTCATCTACAATACAAACTCTCTGACTAACCTTATGTAGCATTATACTTTTTTCATACAATAACTTGACCTAAATTTATCCATCTACAATGGATACAAGCACAACAATATATAGCTTGAGGCAGTTATAACAACATCATGGAAAAACATCTAGAACAACATATGTAGCAACTATACAATTTCCTTACTTCTGCATTCTCTCATCAAGGTGTCACCTAACCAATAAAAATCATATCATTCACTAGACACAAAATCTTTGTCATAGTAGCGATCAAAGTCTTCAATCTACCTCATCTCTGAATCTCCCAATGCTCAAGAATCTGGTACATCATACACGTAGACAGAAATTCACATTATTTCAACAACTTAAACAACATTCACTTGTTGATAAGTTATGAAATGCATTGTCTTTTTCAAACTCTAGTGCACATATTTTATTCAATGCTTCCAAGAGACTGTATTGACATTCTACTCCAATCACACTATGGTCTACATTCACATACATTTTTCATTTGTAATTTCACACTTTGCACAAGCAGTATGATCAAAATTCATGATGATCTCTGTTATGATCTACTCTTAGGCTTGAATCATGTTTCAAGATCGCAAACCAACCCACACATATGCATCTTCAAAGATTATGACTAAGAATGCATCAAAACATTTGCATCAGAGCATGTGTATGATGTCACTCTATATTAATTGATTTTTATTGCATGGATCAACCAATGATACATGATAAATTTCCACATAAGGACAATGTCGCGTCAGATATTAGAAACACATGCCAAAATTATATTTAACTAACAAGAAATTCATGTCACAGTTGTCACCAGAGAAATTAAGTTGTTTTGGTGCTAAGAATCAAAATATCAGAGTAGAAACAAATGAACAGAAAGAAATCCATAGTGAATGAAACACACAATAGTCTTCAATCAAAACAATGAAAGACCAACTAGAAATATTTATGCTCAGAACCCAAAAAAAAAATTCAACCTTATTTTGATTTCTCGATCTCCTTAGGCCTTAGGCTTTCACTTAGACGTCTCATATCAATGTTTTTTCTTCATCAACAAATCAATGTTCTTTGGAGGAGAAGCGTTCTAATATGTATAGTGAAAGTTGGGCTTCTAGAGGGGCCAATGTCCTTGGAAGTTATTTTTCCATGTGATTGCACACTTTTTTATGTGTATATATCAGTGTGGGCCTAAAGAACATGAAGACAAACCATATGAATTAATTTTTATAAATTTATCTTTCTCCAATAAATTAATTTTCAAAGAGGAGCCGGTTTTATTCCTTTTGACGTCATAAAAAAAATATTTTGAAGTGTTGAATTGGTCACCCAAAATCTATATCAATTTCCATGAATTGCTAGTGCCAAACTTGGACCAAACATAGAGCTTCCTTTTCAATTTATTTGGAGCACTTTGACCATGACTTTGGTTTTTCACCCACAAATTGGGTTCTTCATATTCAAACAATAATATCTCCCAAATCATGAGGTCTCTCGTGGCACTCCACATATCAACGTAATCAGAATGAGGAGTTGAATCCAGTGGTGAGGGTATTTGATGTAAATTTAGTGACTTGCATTTTCAAAATCCTCAACCAATGAGGGGCTACTAGGGTTTTAGTCCATCCTTCCATTAAAGTTTCTAACTTGATGCAATCCAAACAAATATTATGAACATTCATTAATTGACATTGGCATCAATGACAACACCATTCAACAATATCCCCCTTTTTCATTGATGGAAACACATACTCCTTCTATGATATTTGTTCCCTTTAACTCCATGCCTCTAATCTATCTGACCTGCTTTCTATCTCCCTTTGACTAATGGAAAAGGGTGACTCCCCTTGAAAAACTACCTACTTCCGTGGACCTATAACTTTCATGTGCTCCCCATGATGAAATTCCTTCCTCAATGCTTTCTATAACAACCTCTCTCCCGTTGACATACTATGCTTCTTATGGATTTCCACAACTAATTCTACCTATCAATATGGATAAACTTTTCCTGCAAAAATTGTTGCACTAAAACTACTCATAATGTTGAATGTCATTTTAAATACTTATTCATATCTACCATTTTTTAACTTGTCAAAGATAGACCTCGAAAATCGTAGTTGTTTTTGCATAGACTCCCTCTTTTCCAATGCTTATAGGGAGTCAACATGTTGAAATTTTAGAATAATGTGTGAACCATATCTTTGGACAGATCATCCTGAACTTCAACATCTTCTATTAGAGATTTAACATGCCCTTTTCCCCTTACAAAACTGTTATAGACATATTCGGGCACATCAACCCCAAACTTATATGTCGATGTATTAGAGCTCATCAACCCCTAAAAGAGTTATTTAATACCTAAAGGAAAATAGTCATCTGAATACATCATTCCCCAAAAGTTCCATTTGAGAAACCATCCAAAAATTGCCTAAATTGAACCATACTGACTGCGCCACTGGAAAAGTCCGATGCATACTAGGTGGTACATTTCTAAGGTGTGATGCATACTGATTAGGCCTTCTATAGGGTGTGATGGGAAAGGATGGACAAATGTCCGAGACATTTTGTTAGGTGGTTGCTCATGGAATCTTCTAGAAACTTCTCTTGTGCCACTTGCCTCTTTGAATTCGCCCAAGGATGAGTAAGGGATCTAAGAAAATCTCCAATCCCTTCTATTATGGAATCAAGTGTAACAAATGGAATGACACTAATCAAACCCCTTTAGTGACTCACACCCATGCACACATCTATAAATGGATCCATCATCTAAGAGATCTAGAGGCTGGAATATTGTGAATTGAAAGGAAGTGTTGATAGTTTGTAATTGAGGAAAGAGAATTATATTGTTGGTGTGATCTTGCTATTTCATGAGGTGAAGAGGGATTAAAGTTGGGGGGATGATGCTAGATCAGACAACTGGGTTGTAATTCTCCTTTCTATTAATAAGGTTCTTCAAGTTTTCTTCCATATGATTTTATAATTCTGAATGTTATCATTTGTGAATGTTATCATTTGTTCATTATATATTTTATTATGTAATGTTTATGTTGTAATAGATCACGATGCTTTGACAGTTCTTTGTTGCTGTACTTGTACAGGTACTCTCCAAGTGTGTTAAGTATGGAGAAGAGTTGCAGGGTCTGTCAAAGGGGAGAGAGATCAAGCAAGGGATTAAACGGAAGTTCTAGGTTGGTTCCATTGTCTCTCTCTTATCTGTTACACAGAAGAAATAATTGAATTGCTTTAAACTGTTGTTTCTAGGGTAGATGCCAAACCTAGAGGGCTAGCATTCTTTAGGAATACTAGTTTTCCTAGAAAAAAATTGGAGACTCCACTGGGGAATGAACAAATGTTTTTTTGTTGTTGTTGTTTGTTTTATGTTCAATTTGATAAACTACAGATAGAGTCTGAAGTCAACCAGGTAGCCTTCAGACTGCTCTTGCTCTGCAATTGCATAGTAGATGAATGTTGCTTCAGTCAATCTCTGGTTTAGTTTATGAATTAAACATTTGACTTGAAAGCATATGTAGATGCCCTTTTGGTAGCCCAATAATCTCTCAAGATATTCCATCATACTTTTCTCTTTATTGTTCATCAAAACATAGCCTAACTCATTGAAAACAGCTGCACATCTGAGCCAAAATCTATTTCAGTTGCGCTCCCTGGACCATCGCACCGTCTTCCACTGTAACTTAGTATGCATCACACCTCTAGAGTCTAGTAAGCTTGATGCATCTCTATTTTTGTGAAGCCCAGGTGCGATGACTAACTGAACTCTTTTTCCATTCTAGAAATTGAGGGTTTTTGACCTTGTTTTCAGTTTTGTTTAGTTGTTTTGCTGCATATGAACAATGCTTCTTTACTGAAGCTTACTTGTATCACTTATTTCATCCTCAATTACATTAGGATTAGTGAATGTCTTTTGTGTATTTGTTCATAATTTACAATCCTTTGTCGAAAAGTTGTTTAAGTCGATTTGTCGCTTTGATACCAAAAGTGTCATAATTATTGTTTTGTGTCGAAAAGAGAAGCTTCATGAATTCTTCCTTCCCTTGATAATCGATTTAACTTTTCTTCATATATTTAGTTTGATTTGTTTAAATTCGAAGTGTCGAAAGCATTTTTATTCAAAATTGAAAAGTGTCGTTGAGTCTTCCTTACTCTTTTGAAGAATAAATTATTGAAAATTTCATTTTGAGTGAAATATTTCAAATCTTTGCTGCATTTAGTTTTCCTTTTTGGCATTTTTCACATTAAGGAGAACGAAAAAAAATACATGCATTTGCATTTAGCATTTTTTGGTTTGTGTGCAAAAATATGATTTAGGGAAATGCACTAGTGTGTGCTCTTTGCTCATTGCTTAAAAGCACTGTTATCTTCTTTCCCTAGTAGCTAGAATTTTCATTGCTCAAAATAAACAAAGATTGTTTATCATTGTAAATTTCATCTTTGGAATTTCAGATCATCATCATGCAGTGAACCATTGAAAGGAAAAGTCTAAACAAGATCAACTTTAAAATGAATTTCAATAAATCTAACAATGCTTTGGAACTTAACACAACATATCTAGAGTTCTAGGCTAGAGACGTGTTCCGGTGTTGTTAAAACTAGTGGCTATCGTTTTCATTGAAGGTTGGGTGATTCCTCCTCCTTGATACAACAAGTGCTAGCACAGACTTGTGCTCCCCGTACCGTCGCGTATATATTGGGAGACCACAATAGGCTTAAATCCTTTATCCATCGGAAGTCGAGTTTTCCGCCTTATTCATCGCAATGCAATGAACACAACATTCGGGAAGATTGACTATCGTACATAAGTCCTTGGTAATTTCTCTTTAATTTATCACCAAGGTGTATATTGCAGTTTTGTGATTGGTTTGGTAATCCCTCTATCTAGATTTTCCAGAGTAGTCACTTTCGTTCCTTTTCGACTATTTAAAAGAAAAGGTCCATTTGAGCACTTGTCCTTTCAGGCTCATTAAAAATCGAAGGAGACTAGAGTCATCTTTAGATTTTTCTCGACTCTCAAAAACTGAAAAAGAAAATTTGTGTCCAAGTGTCATTTAATTCATTGAATTCATAATAACATCCCCGTTCCTTAGTTGATCCTAGGTTGAGACATATGGTGACAAATCTGGAATCCACTGATCAAGGATTCCCTTTCGATGAGAATCCTATTCCTTTTCCTTCTTTCAGAAATATTGGTGCTCCTTATATGGCTACATTATTTGTTATGCTTTTAACCTGCAAAAGATACCCAAATACAGAATATGCGAAGAAAATTACCCAGAACATAGAATAGTGAGAGACAACAGCAAAATATTTTATTATTCAGAAGCAATATTCACTGGCCTCTTCGAGGGGGCAACCTCCAATAGAGAAGATCTTGATTCAAAATAAGACACACGATGCTCCTCGCAGGGAGTCTCTAACCTTTATATATGACTCATACATGTAATACCATGGATCAATACCATGGGTTTTATTAATACCATCTACCTAATACTAGGCCCATTTGCAACTAACTGTGGGCCCGTAATAAATAACGGGTTAACCACTTACAATTATTAATATGGGCTTTATTGACTCTTTATTATGACGTGATCCCACTACATAAATAAGGGGTTTAGGATGGGACCCTAACATTATCCCTTCCAGGACTTACCATTAGCCTGCCAGTATGGTTGTTTTTAGCCTCTCTGGTTCAAAATGTTGTGATTTCTCCACAATCGAATACACCTTCAACTCAACAAAATCAACCTCTAGTTGATCTTGAAATTGACCCTTCACCTTCTTCGTCATTTGTTTCTCCCTCCCCTTCTTCCTCTTCGCTTGGTGAAAGTAGTGATACTAGTAACCAGGTGGCTGAGAAGAAGAAGAAAGGGAAGGAGAAGAAAAAGAAGCCAATTTTGCAAGGGGGAAACCAAGCAACCATTGCTTTGAATGCATCTGATAAAAATATGTCCATTAAACTTCCCAAATCCAAATCGTTACACAGTAATTTTTCACTGTCCTCATCTCAGTCCTTCTGCTGTGTCATGTGTCAAATAAACATGTTCATATCTTCGTACTAATGTAAGAAGATTAAGAAAATGCTCTTTGCTGCTGCAAATTGACCCTCATTCCCTAAGTTTCTACCTCGTCACGAGTAAAACCTTAATATACGTGACATTCCCATGTCCATAACAGTCTCATCGCAACTTCGTCGTAGGTGTACATCTGTTTCCCACGACGGTCATATTTCTAGACTCAGAGCAAGGTTATGAGTTGTGTCTAGCGACAATGGGTCTGCATGCATCGTCTCCTCATGATGTTGTCGAAAAGAATTAGTTTATGGCCCACTACACTCCAAATTAGGTGAATTCGTTTCAACAATAGGCCTTCTAGATGTCTCCAGACCTAGTTGTTGGCATAGTTTGAGTCACCTTTCCCCTCCTGGTATGGTAGTTCCATCGTTTGTGCTACCTTCCTTGAGGATGAGCTCCTCCTTCCACATTTCATGGAGACTCCTTCTCCTATTAAAGCACTCACCTTTGCTATGATCAGCTGGTTCCTTTGGTTGGGCGGTGCTGCTAGTGCTTTTGAGTTTGATAGATAGTTGGTGTGGGTGTGACAAGTGTGAGATTGTTAGTAGCTTGTGGAAGGTTGTGGAGTGCCCTTAACTTTGTGTTAAAACTCATGAGTGAGAGAGAGACATTGTATGTTGGGAGATTCATCCTTCAAGAGTGAATTCTTGAGAAACATACTGGATGGACCCTCTGAGAAGGCTTGTGACATCAAGACTTGGTTGTAAGCTTGCTCTTGATTCATTATTAATACAATCAATGATGTTTTCCTATGTCTTGTATGTAATTTACTTGATAACTCATGACTTCTTGACTTTATGAGTAAATAGATCATTGTTGTTTCCTGGTTATGTGCTTTGTTGTTTTTCCTTTGTATTGTTTCAGGTTAATCACTCATTGAGGAGAAGGAAGCATAAGCTGGAGCAGGGCAACGAAAATTCATCAACCACCGGTTTGAGTTAGGCCTCCAATGATGACTATTTAAGGAAATCAATTGTTGATCTATCTTTGCTATGACTAGACCCACTCTAGGGATAGAGGGGTTGCCTCTGTCCACAGAGGGAACACTTTCGTGCATCGCCAAGTTGGTGACTCTGTTGGGGAGTCCATACTATTTTTTTCTCTTGTTTTCTTTTGCTTGATTTTGAGTTAATGTCTTTTGGATTTTGGGATTGAACCATCAATATTTTGGGTTACCTAGGTCAATCTTGGAAATCCCTTTATTTCCCATAAGGATAGACTGGTATTTGTTTGGGAGTTTCTATTTACCTTTCATTGTTTTTAAGTTCATCACTGGAAAAAGCTAAACAGTCGTGCCGACATCGTGTTGTCTTTGTCTTGGAAGTTTGTGCGTCGCTGAATCTTGTCACACAGTCGCGATGATTCCTGGAATCGGTCTGTCGCATGAAAGAAATGTACTTTTATGACGACGTCACTCTGTTGCTACGACTAGTGACTGATCGACACTACTTATTTATGTTATGCCCGCGATGATTCCTGTAGAATTGTTTATTTGAATTCTGCCTCCTGAATTCATCAATCTGGTTAACCCCTTGTTGTCTTTCTCTTATCCCTTAGTTCGTTTTAATTTCTTTTAGTTAAGGTGCTTAATTTTCGATTTCGTTGAAGTGAATCTTGTATTTTTTGGCTTTGTGGCCTGGTTTTTAAAGTCTTGAATTATTTGGCTTGGTTACTTGCCTGTCCAAAATATTTATCCACAAACCTCCTGGTGGTTTGCTTGAGGGTTTTCCATCACTTGTTCTCGTTGATTGATGTTTAGTGTTATTTATTGAACCAATTTCCATATTGATTTGATTGTTTCACTACCAGACATAGATTACAATTGTTTGGATCAATCGGTTTCATGCTTGCTTGTTTATTTCTTTAGAATTCAAAGCTATCAAAATGAAAAGATTGCATTCATTAGCATGTGAAAGTGAAAGTACATTTTGCATTCCAAGTTTTCATGTTTGAAAAATTAGAAGGCAATTTTAAATCTCTCATCAATAGTATCGATGCACTCTAGGGATTGATGTGTTTATGCATTGTGTCTCTTGAGTGACTGCATTTGTTGATCTTAGTTTTGTCTTGGTTTGGGAATGATCTCTCTACCCTTCTGTAAGTAGGAATTCATTGAAGTGAAATATGCTTTATTCATTCTAGTTGCATCCTAAGTTTTGATATACATACGATAAGGCCTGAAAATCGAAACGCAATTCAAGATCAACTCTAAAATGAACTGAATAAACCTAACAATACATTGGAACATAACGCACATTATTTAGACGTCTAGGTTAGAGACGTGCTCCAGCGTCATTAAACCTAGTCCCTATTGCTTTCACGTAAGGTTGGGTGATTCCTCCTTCTGTTACCCAATAGCTGCTAGCACGAACTTGCGCTCCCAGTACCGTCAAGTATATATCGGGAGACCCCACTAGGTTATCATCCTACATCCTTAGGAAGCTGTGTCTGCCGCCTTGCAAACCATAACGCACCGAATACAACATTCGGGAAGATTGACTACCGTACGGAGAGTCCTTGGTTTTCATATGATCGCCAAGGTGTATATGCAGTTTTACAGGTTGTTTGGTAAACCTTTTGCCTAGTTCTACAGAGTAGTCACTTTCGTTCCTTTTCAGAATCCTTAAAAGAAAAGGTCCATCTGAGCACTTGTCCTTTCAGGATCATTAAACCTCGAAAGATATAGAGTCACCTTTTCATCCTTTTCTCGACTCTTGAAACATGAAAAGGTCAAATTTTGTTCCTGTGTCATAAAATTTACTGCCCATGAAATATTCCTGGTAACAGTTCGAGTTCTTGGTTGTTAAATGAGTGTTTTGTAGGCTCCTTCCCGATGGAAATAGTCCCCGATTCTATTGGCCAAGGTCTTCCCCCAGATGGAAATCCTCGTCCGTTTCCACCATTTGGAAATGCTGGTGCTCGGTATATGGCAACATTGTGTTTGCCTGGGTTAATGAGCGGTCTGCCCGTTTGGTTGTTTTCAACCTCGGTGGTCTCGAGCATCTTGACTCCTGTTCCACCATCTCCTTCGTCTGAACCGTGACATGTTGTTTCCAAGGCTGAGCCTGCATCTTCTTCCCTTGTTTCTTTGCCTTCCTCTCCTCCTTCGCTTGGTGAAAGCTCCATATCTAGTAACCAGGAGACTAAGAAGAAGAAGAAGAAGAAGAGGAAGAAGAAGAAGTATGATAAGCACGAGGTCACTTGTGTCGTTATTGCTTTGAGTACATCTCAAGTTGTACCACCCTCCACTCCTTCGCAGAAGGTGAAGTTTCCTTGTAAGTTGTGAAAGGGCGACCATCTTCTTCGTGATTGTCGTAGCATCCCTAGGATCTTAGAAGTATGGTCTCATGATCTGGCTTGTTCCTCGCTGTCCTCTGAAGCTCATGTCGATATTCAATCGTCAACTTGCAGTGGTAAGAAGAAAGGGAAAACTCGATTCCCCTGTAGACTGTGCAAAGGCATCCATCCCCTTCACCTTTGTCCGTTCATGGATAAAGCTTCCACCGTTCTAGAAATTCTTACAACTTCTTCACCTCAACTTCCTGTTGGTTATCAGAGGCTCTCTTTAGACCCTCTCCCCATTGACAAAGCGATTTACTTAAATTCTTCTCTTGTCTGTCCTCCTCTTTCCGAACCTAGCTGTGCTAAGCCTATTCCAGACCAACCATTGGTTAGATAGAGTGTCGACTTGGATTCACTACCTATTGATCGCTCTGTTTCGGAAGAGCATCATGATCTCACTGTTCGTGTTCTTCTCATCTTGTCAGATTCTCCTGAGTTCGAGAACAACCCTCGTATCTCTGCTGATCATGAGCGTCCTTCTTCGGTTCCTGTAGAGCATGGGGGCAATCATATGATACCCCCACCAAGTAGTTCATTCATTTCCTTCAATTGGAGTCACTTGACTACTTTCCACCTTCCATCCTACATGCCTTTCCAGATTACAATACATGCTTATGATAAGCTAGTACCTAGCATTGTCTTGGATGAAGGTGTGTTGGTTAGCCTCATGCCTTCCACTACTTGGCAAGCTTTGGGCTTCCCACAGCTTGTGCCAGTCATGCAGAATTTGTTGGCCTTTGACGGAGGAACCACTCAACCTTTAGGGATCCTTCTAAAGTTCCTTGTTACTTTGGGAGGCAAAACCTTCTATATAGACATAATGGTTGTCCAAGGTGCTTTAGATTTCAATCTTCTCCTTGGCTGTGACTATGTTTATGCCATAGGGGCCCTTGTCTCTTCACTTTTCCATGTGGTTTGTTTTCCACACGATGGAAGAATGGTGACCATCGATCAATTATCGTTCTTTAGTCCCCCGCTGCCCCCTGTGCAGCTGTCATCCCGTATCGTTTCTTGCTCGCAAGAAATACCTTCCTTTCCACAGGTCAATTATGTGGCTACCCATTCCATCTCCGCATCTGCTAATGATCATGTAGATGGTCTCGTACATCATGTACTGGGGGAATTGGAACTTGATCTGTCATTAGTGCCTCGTGACATGCATTCCTCCCAGAGTGCGTTTCTTCCATCCCGTAAAGATCTCTTGGGATTCATGTTCTCATATGGCAAATGAAACAATGAGTCCTGAGGATAGTTTGATCTTATGTCAACCTCATTAAAAAATGAAACAAGAGGTGTGGAGCATAGTTCTGATCTTGTGTCAAGCTCATTAAAAAATGAAACAAGGAGTCCCAAGGATAGTTTGTCCCTATGTCCACCTCATTAAAAAAATGAAATAAGGAGTCACGAGCATAGTTCCCAATCTTGTGTCGAGCTCATTAAAAGTTGAATCAAGGAGTTCTGAGGATAGTTCTGATCTTTTGTTAACCTTGTTAAAACATGAAACAAGGGTTATGAGGATAGTTCTTTTACTTTTTCAACCTCATTAAAAATGCAACAACTCCCTTTCCAAATCGAGTCTTTGATTAAGATCTCGTAAAATCCAAGTCGACTCTTTCCAAGATCTCGAAAGTGAACCTTCATTCCATCCACCTTGTTGAATGCAATGAAGCCTCGGGGGCATGTACCATGATTTTTGTCATTATGCTGGGGGCATGCGAACTTATAATAAGCATAGTTTTTCGTTTCAAGCTTGTGTAAACATGAAACTGAATCCAAGCAGAGTTCTCCATGGTTCAAGCTTGTGTAAACATGAACCCATACCCAATTTACATGCCGTGATTGCCATTTTTATCCACTAAATTCTTCTATATGAGCCTTGGTTGTTTCATTCCATCGCCACCATCTCTTTGGCGATCATATGCTTTCATTTGGATGTTTTTCCTTTCCTGAGGAACCGCCACAATGAGTGGTTTTATTAGCCAACCTCTTGACCATTACATGTTTTGAGCAGGTCCACCATTGCCGAAAACAATTGCTACCCTTTATACCACTCGTTCCTCTAGGATGAGTCCCCTTTAAGCTCTTTTCTGACTCATAAAATATGAAAAGATTGCTAAGTTTTTCCTTTTGACTCGTTAAACGAAATAAAAGGCGGTCCACTTTGAGCTCTTTTCCGACCGTATAAACGTGAAAAGATTGCCAAACTTTTGTCGTTTCAAGTTTGATATTGGCTACGAAACGACGTGTCTTCGATCTCTTTTCTACTCTTTCGGGTCGAGGTCACTAATTACGAAAATTAATCCTTGATCGTAAGGGTCAAGTAGTTCTCTTGAGTATTATTTTATACCTTTTTGGGCTCAAGGGACACAAACCTACGAAAAAGGAACCCCCTGGAGTTTTCTTTTTTGTGTCTTTTTCAAACTCTCTAAACATGAAAAAGACTCCGAGTTTTACCTATGTCAGACTCATTAAACCCTAACGATAGTGGACTCATCAACATGACGAGACTCGAGCTTTTCCTCCCTAGGGCTCGTTAAACTATCACTAGGTTGGATTTGACCGAAGGTTGAACTTATATTACAAGCATATGCTATCCCCTTTAAGATTTGTTTCAAAAATAATTGGGGTACTCGCCAACAATGGTGGGGGAAAAAATTTGGAAGTCATCATTGGTTACCTGCGGTAGCTAGTCACTCTTGAACATTGACACTTTTGCTTCTTTTCGGGTTGGGATATCCACACATCGTCAGTTGGCCTTCTAGGGTTTTGGGTAGCCATTTTTCCTCATTCCATCTGATCCGTGTTGTCCCCATTAAACCTCTGATTCCTTGGTACCAGAATGCTGCCTCATTCCAGTGTCGTGTCGCCGATATGTTCAATAGTATAATCCTTCTGCAGTTTACACCCTTACCTCCTCCTCTGATACTCTGTTTCACCATCTACCACTTGTTCCTTATCTCGTGTCGTTGATAGGGGAAACATCATGGCCATCCTACGACACCAGCTCCTTATCCAGGAAATTGATCTAGAGATCCCTTTCGGTACCTTGGAACTTGCATACCTCAATGGCAAGTTCTTCGTGCCTGATGACAGACTTTCCTCATTGGTCTTTGATTAGGTGATTCCACGAGTGTTCTACTTCAGCTCATTTTTCACACTTAGAGGGTTGTACTGGACAATACCTTGAGAGCCATTGGCATTATTGATGGTTCCTCTCGTGCTTGTTAATGGTTTTCATCATTGACCAGTAATCAAGCGACTTTCTATCATGTTTGACTTCAGCACATCTATTCACATGATAGGATTTGGACTCTGATCGGTTGGGTTTCAAGACCCTGAACTAAGATTACATATGTTTGGGCTGCATGGATTGGTTCGTGATTACATATATGACTCTTTGATGGATGGCTGCGACCATGCCTGAGTCTTCATGGATGGCTGCGACCATGCCTTTGTCATTATTATGGTCTTACCAATTGGGTAGCTGTGTCCATACCACAGACCAAGTTTCATATGTCTTATGGATGGCTGTGCCCATACCTCGACTACATGTATTTCACTATCACAGATATCAGTTGTACTTGCGCTTGCAGGATCTTCAAGGTGGTTCCAGTTCAAACAGTTTTGTAAAGCATTTCACCCCTTCCACTCTCTCGAGCTTCACACTTTAGGGGGAATTTATTACACAGTAATTTTTCACTGTCCTCATCTCAGTCCTTCTGCTATGTCATGTGTCAAATAAACATGTTCATATCTTCCCACTGATGTAAGAAGATTAAGCAAATGCTCTCTGCTATTGCAAATTGACCCTCATTCCGTAAGTTTATGCCTCGTCACGAGTAAAACCTTAATATATGTGACGTTCCCTTGTCCATAATGATCTCATCGCGACTCCATCATAGGTGTACATCTCTTTCCTGTGATGGTCAGATTTCTAGACCCGGTACGAGGTTATGAGTTGTGTCTAGCGAAGATGGGTCTGCGTTATCGTCACCTTGTGATTTTGTCGCAAAGAATTAGTTTACGGCTTGCGACGATCCAGATTAGGCGAATTCGTTTCAATAGTCGACCTTCTGGATGTCTCCAGACTTGGTTGTTGGCATAGTTTAGATTGCCTTGCCCCTCTTGGTATGGTAGTTCCATTATTTGTGCTACCTTCCTTGAGGATGAGCTCCTCCTTCCACATTTCATGGAGACTCCTTCTTGTATTAAAGAACTCACCTTTGCTATGATCTGTTGGTTCCTTTGGTTGGGTAGTGCTGCTAGTTCTTTTGAGTTTGATAGATTGCTGGTGTAGGTGTGACAAGTGTGGGATTGTTAATAGCTTGTGGAAGGTTGTGGAGTGCCCTTAAATTTGTGTTAAAACTCATGAGTGAGAGAGAGACATTGTATATTGGGAGATTCATCCTTGAAGAGTGAATGCTTGAGAAACATACTGGCTGGACCCTCTGAGAAGGCTTGTGACGTCAAGACTTGGTTGTAAGCTTGCTCTTGATTCATTATTAATACAATCAATGATGTTTTCCTATGTCTTGTATGTAATTTACTTGATAGCTCATGCATTCTTGACTTTATGAGTAAATATATCATTGTTGTTTCCCGGTTATGTGCTTTGTTGTTTTTCCTTTGTATTGTTTCAGGTTAATCACTCATTGAGGAGAAGGAAGCGTATGCTAGAGCAGTGCAATGGAACTTCATCAACCACTGGTTTGAGGTAGGCCTCCAACGATGACTGTTTAAGGAAATCAATTGTTGATTTGTCTTTGCTATGACTATACCCACTCTAGGGTTAGAGGGGTTGCCTCTGTCTGCAGAGGGAACACTTTCCTGCATCACACAAATATCCATGCATAATTTGTGCGGGAGACCATTTTCACTGAGATTTTCCTTAATTTCCTCGGATCTTGAAAGAATGGTCTTCCCGTTCACACCATCCCATGTCATCAACCTCTGGAGATCATGTTGGTAACATACCATCAACTAGTGATAGTAAAGTTCGTGGATAGAATGTAAAGGTCAGGATTCCATGTAGGTTATGTGAAGGTAATCATTCCCTTCACCTTTGTCCCTTTTTGGATGAAGCCAAAAGAGTGTTGGATAACCGTCCTGCTTCACCGCAGTGACTTCCATCTGGTTACAAGAAACTCTCCCTAAGTCCTTCACTAGTTGAAAAGCTGTCTGACTTAAATCAATCATTGGTCGAAACCACTCTCTTTGAAAGTGAATCTTATGAGTCTATACCCGACCAAAGTCAACAGGTCGAGGTAATGGTTGACCCAATTTCACCTTCAGCTAATCGTACCTTTCCCGAATAGAGTGAAAATGATACCATTCAAGTTCTTTTTGTTACTTCAGATTTTAATGAACTTGGGGGCAATCCACCTGTTCCACCAAGACAAGAGGAAAACCCTCCAGTTCTCGTAACTCAAAGGGTTAATCCTCCCATTTCTATGGTATCCCCTCCAAGTAGTCTAGTCACTTACTTTGATTGGAATCGACTGGCAGGATTTCACCTTCCATCTTATCTGCCTTTCGAGATCATAGTACAAGTTTGTAAAATGATCGTGTCTGGCACTATTATAGATGAATGTGCATCAATGAGTATCCTTTCCTCAACTGCTTGGAAAGCGCTTGGTTCACCACCACTTATCCCTGTTACATAGAATTTGTTGGGCTTTAACAGAGGAACCAGTCGACCATTAGGGATCCTTCCTAAGTTACTTATTACTTTGGGAGAAAAGACCATTTATCTGAACGTGATGATAGTCCTAGGGCCTTTAGATTACAATTTACTTCTTGGGCGTGACTATGTTTATAACATGGAAGCTATTGTTTCAACACTCTTCCGAGTAATGCGTTTCACGCATGAAGGAAATATTGTCACCATCGACCAGCTCTCATTTCCCGGTCCAAACATAGCTCCAAGTCAATCATCATCCCTAAATGGTCCTTTTACATCAACGTTATCACTTGAACCTTCATTCCATCCACCTGATAGCCACGAGTAGTTTGGTGAATGTAATGAAGCTTGGGGGGCATGCATCTAGTTGTAAAGATAAGTTTTCCTGTAGGTTATGTGATTGGTCTATCACACCATTCACCTTTATCTATCTAGACGAAGTCTTCCTGCTTCACCGCAGCGATTTCCATCTGGTTACAGAAGAAGGTGTTGGATAACCGTCCTACCTCACGACGGTGACTTCTATCTGGTTACAAGAGACTCTCCCTTTCATCATGCCGGGGGCATGCAAACCAATTCAAGCACAATTTTTCATTTCAAGCTTGTGTAAAAATGAAACCAAATCCAAGCATAGTTTCCCATGGTTCAAGCTTGTCTAAAAATGAACCCATTTTCAATTTTATTTTCAAGCATAGTTTTGTCATTTTGAGCTTGTGTAAAAATGAAACTGAATTCAAGCATAGTTTTTTGTTTCAAGCTTGTGTAAAAATGAAATTGAATTCAATCATATTTTTTCCATTTTAAGCTTGTGTAAAAAAGAAATTGAAGCCAAGCATAGTTTTTTCGTTTCAAGCTTGTGTAAACATGAAACCGAAACCAAGCATAGTTACCCATGGTTCAAGCTTGTCTAAAAATGAACCCATTTGCAATTTTTAACCTTTTTTATTTCCATTCTATCAGCATTTTGAGCCTTGGTTGTGTACATCCCATCGCCACCATACTTTTGGCTGATCATACACTTTCACTTGTTTTTTTTACCCCTTCTTGAGGAATAGTTGCATTGAGTGGTCTTATTAGCCAGCCTCTTCACAGAAATCAACATGTTTTGAGAAGTTCCAAATTCACTGGAACCAGTTGCTACCCTAGACATCACTCGTTCCTCAAAATAGAGTCTTCTTTAAACCCTTTTAAGACAAATTAAATATGAAAAGATTGTCGAGCGTTTATCTTTTCCAGCTCATTAAAATGATTGGAAATGTCATCCCTCCTATGTTGTTTTATACTTTTGCAGACTTGAGGGATTACTTTACGAGAAAGAACTTATGGATTTTTCTTTTAGTCCCTTTTCAAACTCTCTTAAAATGAAAAGGATTGAGTTATCCTTGTCATTAAACTTGTTAAAACAATAGTGACAAACTTGTCCACCTAGACGAGACCGAGTTTCACCGTCGCTAGACTCGTTAAAACATTAATAGTGACAGGTTTGCCCAAAGGGAAAATTATAGAACAAGCATATGTTATCCTCCTCAAGCTTGACAAAAATAAAGAGGTATTGGTCAGCAATGACTGGGGAAAAAGGGAAGAAACTTGAAGAAATTATGGTAGCAAGTCGCTCTTGAACATGACACTTTCACTTCATCTCCATTATTGAGTTGGGTTGGGTTATTCCGTTCACCAGTCATCTCACCATTGGTCTTTCATACCATCCATATTTTGGGGTTAATTTTAACAATTCATCTCATTATCGCCGACATGTTCAAGAGAAGTAATTCAGTTAAGAAATCACCATCTAGTTAATGTCTCATCCACCACCATTCCTGAACCTTGTGTCGTCAGTCCATTTTCACCTTCAGAAATAATTTTCTTTGTTTCATGTCGTAGATGTGGGATGCATCAAGGCCCTCCTACAATGAGTCGCTTCTTGTCGACGTCATCTCATTATCCAAGAGGTTGACTTAGAAAAACCCCTTTCAATGCTTTGAAGCTTGCATAAATCAATGGCAAGTTTCTCACTTTCAGAGACAGGTTGACATAAATGGCCTTCGACCGAAAGATTGTGCGTGGTGTTCGACATCGGATCATATATTCACACCACGTGAATTGTATTATAGTACCTTGAGGGTCATTATCATTATTGGTTATTCCTCTCACGTCTGTTAACAACTTACATCATTGGTTGGTAATCAGGTGATGCCTTTCCATGTTCGACTTCAGAACATCTCTTCACATGGATTGACTTGTACATCGAGAAAAGATTGAACGAGTTTGAAGACCCCGAATCTAGTTTCATCCATTCGGGTTGCGATATATTTAGGGACATAAAAACATCAAATTTAAAAATTCTCTACACAAATGGTCATCCAAACCATGGATGATGACTCTATATGTGAAAAATCACTAGTCTGTATCTGCAGACGACTATCTGATCTATGTACATGAAATGAATTTATAAAGTTGAGCATGGGAATGCCTCCCTCAGCTAGATCATGAAAATTATATTATGATGATATATTGTATTGTAACTTATGCAGGTCACCTTCCAGTTCGAAACTTCGGATCCTCATGATAAATCATTTCACCCGAGACCAATATTTAAGGCTTCAGGCTTTAGGGGGCAACTGTTATAGACATATTTGGGCACATCAACCCCAAACTTATATGTCAATGTATTAGGGCTCATCAACCCCTAAAAGAGTTGTTTCATACCCTAAAGGAACA
Organism: Pinus taeda; assembly: GCA_000404065.3. NCBI lineage: Eukaryota > Viridiplantae > Streptophyta > Pinopsida > Pinales > Pinaceae > Pinus > Pinus taeda. The sequence goes on along the minus strand of APFE030860381.1, from coordinate 58,945 downwards.
TAGTCATCTGAATACATAATTCCCCAAAAGTCCCATATGAGAAACCATCCAGAAATTGCCTAAATTGAACCACATTGACTGCTCCACTGGAAAAGTGCGATACATACTGAGTGGTACACTACCAGGGTGCAATGCATATTGATTAGACCTTATATAGGGTGTTATGGGTGAGGATGGACAAATGTCTGAGACAATTTGCTAGGTGGTTTCTCATGGAATCTTCTAGAAACTTCTCCTGTGCTACTTGCCTCTCTGAATTCGCCCAAGGATGAGTAAGGGATCTAAGAAAATCTCTAATCCCTTCTCTTATGGAATGAACTGTAACAAGTGGAATGACACTAATCAAACCCCATGGATGACTCACACCCTTGCACACATCTATAAATGGATCCGTCATCTAAGAGATATAGAGGCTGGAATATTGTGAATTGCAAGGAAGTGCTGATAGTTTGTAATTGAGGAAAGAGCATTGTATTGTTGGTGTGATCTTGCTATTTCATGAGGTGAAGAGGGATTGAAGCTGGGAGGATGATGCTGGATCAGACAATTGGGTTGTAATTCTCCTTTCTATTAATAAAGTTCTTGAAGTTTTATTCCATATGATTATGCAATTGTGAATGTTATCATTTGTGAATGCTATAATTTGTTGATTATATATCTAATTCTGTAATGTTTATGTTGTAATAGATAACGATGCTTTGACGGTTCTTTGTTGCTGTACTTGTACATGTACTCTCCAAGCATGTTAGGTACGGAGAGGAGGTGCATGATCTGTCAAAGTGGAGAGAGATCAAGAAAAGATTAAGTGGAAGTTCCAGGTTGGTTCCATTATCTTTCTCTTATCTATTACACACAGAGAAAATCATTGAATTTATTTAAACTGTTGTGTCTAGGGTAGCTGCCAAACCTAGAGGGCTAGCATTGTTTAGGAATACTAGTTTTCCCAAAAAATAAAAACCTGAAAGTGTGAGTGCTGATACTTTCTCGTTTTCTTGGTATTATTGCATATGTTGTTGTCTCCAGACCTTCTTGTACATGATGTTAGGGTTTTGATTCATCGTAGATTCCATTGTGTACCTATAATTGCAAGCTATGTGCCCTTAGTTACGACATTTGTAACATTCAATGTTGGGCTTGAATGATTGAGCTAGTGACATGTACTTACTACCAACAAATTTTGTTTGAAATCTATCCTACGATCCAGTAATACTGCTTCTAGGGTTTTGATAATGTCTTTGATAATCACACCCGTCATACATTCTATAATCCCTAGTTATATGTCCATAGTTAAAACATGCAAAACAATATCCATTAAATGTGCTAAGGTACCTGGATGTGTTGTCTCATCCTGTGGATCTTCTGAAGTCATCCTTCTATGAAGTTGCAACCTTTCATTGATTACTTCTTGGAGAAATATTATTTTTAAACTTGTTTTGTCCATTTTTATATTTCCTCTAAGGGATCCTGCTATCAACCTTGCTCTATAGATACTTAGAGCTCGTGCATTCATCATATGGAGTTTCACCTACTTTCTTTTGATTCATATTTAATTTTTCCATGACATTGTTCTTCCTTTCATCATCCAATAATTTCTCCTTCTCGAGCTTACCTATTTCAGATAGGGCAAAATCAAGTTCTCCTTTCTTTTGAATAATATCTTCTTGAGATCTACTTTTCAATATTTTCCTTCTTTCTTCTACTTGTAGCTTTAGAAGAGTGACATTTTAAAGTTCTCTATTAAGAACTTTTATTTGTTCCTTCTACCTTTCATTTTCTTCTTGAGCCTGCCTATTTTTGCAGCAACTGTATCCAATTCCTTTTTCTTTTGGCTTGTTTCTTCCTCATGCTTTTGAATAGACTCTTCTAATTGACTTGTCAATATTTCCTCATTCTTCCTTGCTTCTTTTAGTTGATTACTTTGAATGGAAACCTTTTCTTTGAGTGTTTGATTTTGCTTCCTTGCTTTGTTTAGGTCACATACGGTGTTGATCAATTTTTCCTTTACATCAACTACTCCTCCTTCTTCTTCTTCATTGTTAGATTCTTTTACCTAAGAACGTTCTTCATCCTCATCTTGAATTACATGCTTTTGACCTTCATAGAGATCTTGAATTTTCTCCCAATGTTTGACTCGTAAGCATTGACCAACTTTTTCTTTTACAATGTCTAACTGAGTATTAAGTATTCGATTCATGGCCTTTGAATTGTACCTTCTAGACTCATTGGTAGATATGTATCTAGAGACAATAGAGTGTCATACCTCACATCCATGAACCTACAAATAAGCTTCCATTCTTCCTTTCCGAAATACAAAACCTGATTCATTGAACATAGGAATTGGACTAACATGTTTCTCTTCCTTAGTGGTAATATGATCTGGAATTATTTCAATGCCTAGAATTTTCTTTGATTCCTTTGAATGCTTGATGGCTTGCTTCTTTGGTTTTCCATCTCTACACTCATTTATTTTCCTTACAGTTGTTGAGATGCTATTGAAGGAACTTAATCTGATACCAATTGTTGGAAATACTAAGAGGGGGTGAATCAATATTTATTTTGAATGAGTATATTTTTAGTTTCATAGAGAATTAATTGTCATTAGGATCAGATAAACATAAAAATTCTTCAACACCATTGAACAATGCATAACAATAGATACAAAATACACAAATATTTTTAGGTTTAAAACCCTTGAGGACAAAAACCACCGAACACTTTTGAATTTTTTTCTTTAAAATATTTACATCAAGTTTTTATCTCCAACTAGAGGAGGCTCCAACCTATAGGACACTCCTATTCCATATTAAACAGCTGTAACCGAAAGGATGCTCCAACACCCTAGTCGTCAGGATCCAACTTGATAGATGCACCAACACCCTGTTTATGAACTACTATTGGGTAGACTCTCCAATTCCTTGTGTAGAGTAAAACTTTTCTTAACACCACCTTGCCATCCTAAAGTGTTCTCAAGCTCCAACCTGAAGGAGACTCCACTATTATTCCTTACACCACCCTTCCACCTTGACCATCTCATAGACCACGTTTCATAATTTTCATACTGGATCCACCTATGCTTATAATAAGAACAACCAAACTACAATACAAGAAACTTTTCTATGTCAATTCAATCCGCCTTTTCTCAATAAGCTCAAACTTCATCAATTGTCACAACCAAATCAATCTTTTATCAACATTAATTCAAAATCTATGTAATTTCATATGATTCCTCTTTACCAACAAACTCTAGTTAGTAATATTTTGAGTTTAGTTTCATGAATACATCAGATCAACAATATGTTTGAGCAGTAAGCACTTCAAGCTATAGAAAACCCTAACAACATTCCCTGGAAGATCCATTGATAGATCAACTTGCTCAATAACACCCTCTACATAGCATACGTATCACAACAATAAATCAAGTAGAGTAGCAAAATTATAGTAACATATATAAGGTAATATAGATATAACAATGTTCCTACCCATTGTAGCCCTATTGTGCACACCAATACTACACATTACAAACATTCAGCACAACTTTGTCCCTTATCTAAATCTACAACACAACCTCTGGTTAGCCACCGACTCTGATCTCACACCTTTCCTCTAAGAACACGAAATGCATGGAAACTACCATACTAATCTATCCTATGTATCACCATATATATCAAACACTGATGGGTGCATAATCTAGTGCAACACTATGTTTATTGAAATTATCAATAAAAAATCAAAACCACCTTCTGCTTAGCCATACAAAATCTCTAACTTTAAATAGGGCTCATACAATCATATCCTATAATAGATGTTCACAAATATATAGTCAATATGCTCAAAATGCTAGCACAATATAACTCTGTTGAGCCTGCATGTGCCAAAACCCTAGCAGTATCATCACATCAAGATGCTAGCCCTAGGCATCCATCAATACTATTAAACACTTAGGAGTAGTCAAATAGGGTCATCATGATATAAATATAGCATATTTCCTTTGATCAAACATCAACAAGAGCATAATATGGATGGAATTCATATGCGCTCTTCTCTACCATCAACAATAACTAGCAACATAAAAGTTGGAATCTACAATAGAAACTCTTTGACTAACCTTATTCGACATTAAACTTTTTCATACAAACACTTGACATAAATTTAGCCAGCTACAATGAATACAGGCCCAACAATATATAGCTTGAGGTAGTTATAATAACATCATGGAGAAACATCTAGAACAACATATGTAGCACCTATACCATTTTATTACTTTTGTATGCTCTCATCAAGGTGTCACTTAACCAGCAAAGATCAGATCATTCAGTAGACACAAAATCTTTGTCATAGTAGCGAGCAAAGTCTTCAATCTGTCTCACTTATGAATCTACTATTGCTAATAAATCTGGTACATCATACACGTAAATAAGAACTTACATTATTTCAACAACTTAAAGGACATTCACCCATTGTCAAGTTATGGATTTCACTGTCCTTGTCAAACTTTAGTACATGGATTTTATTCAACACTTCCAAGAGATTGTATTGACATTCTACTCCAATCACAATATGGTCTACATTTACATACAATTTTCACTGGAAACTTTGCACTTTGTAGAAGTAGTACAATCAAGCTTCATGATTATCTATATTATGATCTATTCTTGGGATTGAATCAAGTTTCATGATTGCAAACCAACAACAACCAATATTTAACAGGCCATAGGCCCATTAATGCAGTCGGGTTGTATATGCTCACCATTAGATAATGTACTTGTTTAAATCTAACGATAAGCATATACATCCCAACCGCATTAATATGCATATAAGTTGGAAAATATGTATCATCACATACCAACCAACTTGTATGTCACTTCAAATATTATGACTAAGAATGCAACAACACATTTGTGTCAGAGCATGTGTATGATGTGACTCTATTTCAATCAATTTTTATTGCATGGATCGGCCAGGGATACTTCCTCAATCAAATGAAATAATATATTTCTAATGGCACAATGACTTGAAATTTGGTCAAAACTTCACTTGGAAATAAACAGATCATGATAGATTTTACACGAGAAAAAATGCACGAAAGGACAATGTTGCATCATTTATTAGAACCATATGCCAAAATTATATTTGACTTACGAAAAATCCATGTCACAGTAATTGCTAGAACAATTACGTTGTTTTGGTGTCAAGAATAATAATATTATAGTTGAACCAAATAAACGGAAGGAACTCCACAGTGAATGAAATACGTAACAATCTTCAATCAAAACAATGCAACATCAGTAAGAAATATTTATGCCTAGAACCCAAAAAAACAATGGCCTTCTTTTGAAGTCTTCATCTCTTCAAGCCTCATGATTTCTCTTAGATGTCTCAGATCAATGATTTTTGTTTTCATAAACAAATAGATTTTCTTTGGGGGAGAAGTGTGCCACTATTTATAATGAAAGTAGGGATTCTTGAGGCTTCGATGTTCAAGTCGATGTTCTTGGAAGTTATTTTGCCATGTGACTGCACTTTATGTATGTGTATATATTTGTGTATTCCTAAAGCACATGAAGACCAACAATATGTCTTAATTTTTATAAATGTAAATTTCTCCAAGAGGAGACGATTTTATTCCATTTTACATCATAAAAAAACTTTTTAAGAGATAACTTGGTCACCCAAAATCTATATCAATTTCCATGAATTTCTAGTGACAAACTTGAATCAATCATAGAGTTTACTTTTCAATTTATTTGGAGAACTTTGACCATGACATCGGGGTTTTGACCCACAAATTGTGTGCTTCATCTTCAAAAAATATATCTCCCAAATCCCAGGGCCTCTTGTGGCACTCCACATATCAATGGAATCATCACGATGAAGAGAGTCTAATGGAGAGGGTCTTTGAAAAAAACTCAGTGAATTGCATCTTCAAAATGCTTAACCAATGCGAGGCTACTATGATTTCCAACCATCATTCCATTGGAGCTTCCAACTTGATGCAATCTAGACAAATATTATGAGCATTCATTAACTGACATTGGCATCAATGAAAACACCATTCAACATGAATACCATGGGCCTTTTCCTTGTTTTATTAAAGTGAATTATAATATTTATTTTCTTTAGTCACTTTTAATTTATTAATTCTCCCATAGCCTATAATTAATTTTAATTTGTAACTCAGGATAATGAGATACTCTCCTTTCCTAATGTCTAGAAAAAGGATTATAGCATTTATTTCTTTTTAGAGACTCTTCATTGAGTGTATACTATCGAGTCTTTCTGGTTGAATCACTCCTTTTGATACAAGGTCCTTGTTTGTAGATTTTTTATTATTATATATTTTAGAGGTATCTCACATATGGTTACCCCACCTTTGAAAGCCCCAACTTACTTTTGTTTAGTAGTGGGATAGGACATAATCATGATTATTTTCTTAAAAAATAATCCCACATTTCCTTGGTGGTTCTATAATAGACTTCTTGAAACTATTTTCACTTGTCTTTATTGATCGCTTATATGAACTAGCTCTTGAACTAGACCTTAATACTCTACAATGTGACCAAATCCTTTGTATAGGAGGAACTTGCGTAACAATGATTCAATTATGCAGAAGAATCCTTCATGGAATTTGGGGTAGAATTGTTCATTATCTTTTCAACGAAGGTGTGACCCTCAATAATTTTTTCTTCACAATAATCATTAAGGACTTGACCCGCTGATGTTGATTTATTCTTCCCTTATTGATGATTTTTGGATATCAACCATGCATTTGTTGTTAAAAAACACATTATAATGTAAACTGATATAATTTTTTAGTTTTGTTAGGCTCAACTATGTGTACCTCAGTGGGCCTATGAATCCTCGACCAGTGAATGGAGGGATATATAGTAAAGCCTAGAGGTGTGTGCCCTTAATCAGGATTAGGAATCCTCGACTCGTGAATGATAGGATCTGGGATAAATCATAGAGGGTGGAGTCTCGATCACACTTACGAATCCTTGACTGGTGAATGACAGGATATACAGTAAATCCTGGAGGCTGGAATATCAATTAGGCATAGGTATCCTTGACCAATGAATGGTAGGATAATGGGAAAGCCTAGATATTAGGAGGCATCCAAATTGCTCACGGTGTAGGTGGAGAAATTTGGAGGTATCCATGCTTGTTTAGGGCCTAATGATCTGGTGGTGATTCTGGTAAAGCCTGGTTGTATTAATGAGGGTTCGAGCCTAGTGATCCAGTGGGGATTATGGTAATGATTGAGGAACCCCTGGTTTGTTTTGTTGTGAGTCCCACATTCATGCTTGGAATATGGCATGAGGGTGATTGGTTGAAAGATAGATTTGGTTCGTCCCAATCTATGACCGGGTGGTACATGGAAGTCCCTGGCTTGGTTGGATTTTTCATATGATAATAAGAGATATTTCCCTCTTGTGTTCTATGTGATCCAGGTGGCTCGAGGGACACACAGAGAGGATAGAGAGGGCTTACGGAAGCTCAAAAATCAAAGTCATCAGAATGTTTTCAAACCAGAACCAGAACGTAGATCTCGTCGTCCTAATCATAACGGTGCAAACAGTTCGTCAAAACAAACTCCTATGAAAACGTTACATGAATTCAAAGGTTAGGGTTGGCCGGGTGCCTTAACAAGCTTAAGGAAGGCACAATTTCACTGAAATCTGGCCATTAGATTTTGGCCAACGTGTGGGCGAAATTGTGGCCTCATTAAAATGTCTCCTACTATTAATTTTCGAATTTTCCAAAAACGACCAATTTTGTTTTTTAACAAGGAATTAAAAAAAATATTTAAAGTGCTGGCGGGCCATGACCCCCGCCACCCACATCACACCCCATTCCCATATGGCGTGTATAAAGTGCGAGGCCAATGGGGATCGAACCCGCCCGGACCACGTGGGCCGGCCCCCATCAGGCGACCTCATATAACGTGCAAGCAAACAACAAACCAAAACATTAATGTGCACTCGGCTATAACCGCTCCGCCCATATATGCTAACCGCGCTCCAAACTTAATGCCATAAAAAATTGTAAGAGTTATAACACCGTGCCTCTATTTAAAACAAACAGTTAACACACCAGGTTTAGCATGGGCGGGATTTGATCCCCCAACCCCATGATTTTTATTTCTAATTTTTACCATTAGGCCAACGGCCTATTCCTTGGTAAACTCCACCATATTTTAATATATAAACCCAACATTTGTCAGCGCGCCTAGGCATGGAGGAACTAGGAGCGCGTACAAAATTCGAGGCGATAATTTTTTAATTAATTTATTGCAAGTGGAACCATGATTGAGAAAAATTATGAGGAGGGTGAAATTTTTGCAGTGTTCAAATTGGACAAATTTAATGTCGATCTTACACTTTTCAATGATATGAACCCGATGGCAGCGTCAATTTCCTGATTTGAGCAGCAAATATGTAGAGGACCCGAAGGAGGGAATCTTTGAGGAATCTAAGGGGAATCTAAAAGATTCCATGAGCCCCAAATTTTTATTTTCTCAAATTTCAGAAATTTGACCGTAGATTTTGCACTATTCGACACCATTAATTTGATGGTGCATTCAAATTTTCCATTTGACCATTCTATTTTTTGGCCACTTTTCAAAGTGGAGTGCAGGTGTCAACATTCATGTGCGAGCAGTCATCCAATATGATTCGACACCGCAAGATTGATGGTAGGACCAACTTCATTAGTTTGACATCCTCTTCTTCAGATAACCCCAGGATGTGAGGTACATACAGTGTTCACGTACTTCTTTTTGTTATGAGATGCATTGTGCTGCACAGATCCCTGTTTGATGTTTGATGTGGGATCTTGTTTCTTACTTGTCTCATGATTCATGCTTGATGAAATGTGAAATCATCCGAATGATGTACTTGTTGTCATGATTCGTCATGTTTCATTTGAGATCCCTTTGTTGTATGTTGATGGGATACTCATGTGTTGCCATGTATGTTTGCATTGAGATCCCTTTTATGCCATGTTGGCAGGATGCTCATTATCATCATGCATGAGTTTAGGTCATACTAATAGGAGTTATTTTTGAATGAGAGTTCCTGCAACGGGACATTTCTTGGAGCCACTCCTACGTAAGGGAATTTTCCTTGTATGATAGCGACGTCACCTCTTATGTACATCATAACTATTAATAGCACTTAATGCAGTGGCCTACACCATCTTGACATTGGGCCATGGAGATGTAGCCCCTCTTGGATGAACTTCATTATCAATGGCTTATGTTTTCATATGTTGATGAATGTCATGTTCCTCTTCTTTACATCATGCAGATGTATTCATTTATGTTCTTTTAGAAATGTAATTTAAAACATCACGGAAGTAAAAGGTCTTGGAAGGGTCCTTTGTCACACCTAGACCCGGATCAAGTGGTATTAGAGCGGTCTTTGCGTGGATGTGAATTGCAAGTGTGAGTGATGGAACATGTAGCGACTGAGGATGAAAAAGCGATGTATGAAACCATGCGCAAAATTTTCCAAAGAGTGGAAAGAATGTATGAAGCTCTACAAAAAGAGACAAAGGAAAAGGAGCGATTGTAGCTTTAGTTGCAAGGCACGGAAGAGGCCTTGGAAGAACCGAAGCACAAAAAACAAAATCTTGAAATAGAGAACGCCGAATTGAATATGCTTCTACATGAAGAGAAAAAGGAAAAAACAGAGTTTGCTACAACAACTGCAAGCTAAGGACGAGGCATTGGAAAAGTTGCAGCATGACCCATGCGAGGTAAAAAGTAATTCTCTAAATTCATGTATGTGTCTTGATGATGATCTTGCTGTTTTTAAAAATCATACCACAGGAATTGGCCCCAAATTGTTGAATAAAATGGGTTATGAAGGAAAAGGCTTGGGAATTAATGGCCAAGGCATTGTCAACCCCATCAAAGTATAAGATTTGCCTCGTCAGGCAGGACTTACGTATGTCAGAAAGGAAGTTGGAGAATGCATTGAGACAGTCAGTGAATCACCAACAACAGATGATGAGAAGCCCTCATCAGTTCTTTCCAACTCGACAGTGGAGGTAAAAGATGTTGATTTCCTTTTAGTTTTGTCTTCACATAGTATGATTTCTATTGGAGATTTGGAGATGCCAATTAGAGGGGCAAACGTGAGGCTTCTTACCAGGATGAGGTGCATGGAGGAAAAGGAACTTGGTGTTAATAACCAAGGCATAACTCAACCACTGGAGGCTGTGCAGAGACCTTGATTTGCAGGCTTGGGATACACCAAAGAAGAATGCTCGAAGGTGTCAGATTCTTCTGAGACATTATTGAAATCATCAAGGAAAGGGAATGATGGGAACACATCACCATCATCCCATGGCAATGGCCATTGCAGGGAAAGAGCTGAGGCAAGCTCTCATCGCCATACTTACACCAGAGATGGCAAGGAAAGGTATAACAAATCTCAATATGTGAATGTTCATTTCGATTACAATCGTGTTGTTAATGATGAACGTAAAACATTGCATCGAAAAACATGTACCTTTTGTGGATTACATAACCATACATTTGCTAAGTGTTGGAAAAGAATAGCAACACAAAAAAGGATGAGGCAGGAAAAATCCTCTCAACGGCAGGAAAAGAAGCAGGTAAAGAAGATTTGGAGGAAAAAGACTTAATGTAGTCATTGCAATAGAGGTTGCCATCAAAGAGCCACATGTTGGAGGATCCATCCAGAGCAAAGCCTTAAAGACAAAGTGTCGATGCATGAACTAGGTGAAACAATTGTTTGACAAGCAAAACCACCACAGGGGGATGAACCATTCATAACGATAAGTGAAAAATGGTTTCTAGATATGTTATCTTGTCATGGTCATGATTTTGTAAATCATTTGTTGCATTTTAAAATGTAAGAGTGATGATGTGTTTTCCATCACTTTTTAAGCAACAATGATGTTTGGTCCTGTTTTGTGTTACATGATAAACTATGAAAGTGATGTCCTGTTTCCATCACTTGTCAAAATAAAAATAGTGTTTGGCCTTACTTTTTTAAATCATGTGTTGCAGTGATGATGAGTTTTCCATCACTTTTTGAAGTAACAATAATATGTTGGCCTTGTTTTCGTAGCTGGGGTATTGTGTCCATCTTGATGTAAACTTGACCACTGAGTATGAGTTATAAACCCATGGAAAATGTGGGATGCTTGGGTTATTATTTGGTCATGAAAGTCAACCATGTAATTTGCAAAAAAATGTACTACATGTTGTAGAGGTTGCAGGTGTTGGCTCATCTCTTAAGGCTCCAAAGAACAAAGGTGAACGAGATGGAAGCGAGACCTTTTAGGATGATTGTGATGCAGACAAGGTACAAATAGTTGCATATTATTTTTCATGCTTTTGGAGGACCAAAAGCTCCTCAGTGGGGAGGATTGATCTAGGTGGCTCCAAGGACACACATAGGACAGAGAGGGCTTATGGAAACTCAAAAATCAAAGTGATCAAAATGTTTTCAAACTAGGACTATTGTGTAGATCTCGTTGTCCTAATTGCAAAGGTGCGAACGGTTCGTCAAACCGAGCTCATATGCGAAACTTAGAGGCATTCAATGTTCAGGGTTGATCTGGTGATTTGAAAAGCTTACGAAATGCACAATTTCAATGAAATTTGGCCACCGAATTCCGACCAACTTTTGGGCGAAATTGTGGCCTCATTAAAATGTCTCCTACTGTCAATTTTCGAATTTTCCAAAAATGACAAATTTTATTTTTATAACAAGGAATTAAAAAAAATATTTAAAGTGGTGGTGGGCCATGACCTTTGCCACCCACATCACACCCCATTACCATATGCCATGTATAAAGTGCGAGGTCAGCGGGGATCAAACCCACCTGATCCACATGGTTCGGCCCCCATCGGGCGACCTCATATAACACACAACCAAACAACAACTAAAACATTAATGTATGCTTGGCTATAACCGCTCCACCCATATATGCTAATCGCCCTCCAAACTTAACGCCATAAAAAATTGTAAGTGTTATAACACCGTGCCTCTATTTCAAACAAAACAATTAATGCGTCAGGTTTAGCATGGGCAAGATTTGATCCCCCAACCCCATGCTTTTTATTTCTAATTGTTACCATTAGGCCAACGGCCTATTCCTTGGTAAACTCCGCCATATTTTAATATATAAACCCAAAATTTGTCAGTGCGCCCAAGCATGGAGGAACTAGGAGCATGCGCAGAATTTGAGGCAATAATTTTTTAATTAATTTATTGCAGGTGGAACCATGATTGAGCAAAATTCTCAGGAGGGTGAAATTTTTGTAGTTCCCAAATTGGACAAATTTTATGTAGATCTTACACCTCTTAGTGACACGAACCCAATGGTGCAATCAGTTTCCTGATATGAGCAGCAGATTTGTAGAGGACCCGAAGGAGGGAATCTTTGAGGAATCTAGGGGGAATCTAAAAGATTCCTTGAGCCCTAGATTTTTATTTTCTCAGAATTCAGAAATTCGACAGTCAATTTTTCACTATTTGATGCCACAAATCTGATGGTGCATTCAGATTTTCCATTTGACCATTCTATTTTTTAGCCACTTTTCAAAATGGAGTGCAGGTGTCAGCATTCATGTGTGAGCAGTCATCCCATGAGATTTGATGTTGTGAGATTGATGGTATGGCCAACTTCAGTAGTTTGACATCCTCTTCTTTAGATAACCCCAGGATGTGAGGTATACTGCGTTCACATACTTCTTTTTGGTATGAGATGCAATGTGCTGCATAGATCCCTGTTTGATGTTTGATGTGGGATCTTGTTTCTTACTTGTCTCATGATTCCTTCTTGATGGAATGTGGAGTCATCTGTGTGATGTACTTATTGTCATGATTCATCATGTTTTTTTTGATATCCCTTTGTTGTATGTTGATGGGATACTCATGTGTTGCCATGTATGTTTTCATTGAGATCCCTTTTATGCCATGTTGGCAAGATGCTTATTATCACCATGCATGAGTTTAGGTCATACTGATAGGACTCCTTTTTGAATGAGAGTTCCTGCTCCGTGAGGGAATTTCCCTTGTATGATAGCGACGTCACCTCTTATGTACATCATCACTATTGACAACACTTAATGCATCGGGGTTCGAAGACGTAGTCCCTTTTGGACGAACTCCATTATCAATGGCTTATGTTTTCATGTGTTGATGAATGTCATGTTCCTCTTCTTTACATCATGCAGATGTATTCATTTATGTTATTTTAAAAATTCAGTTTAAAACATCATGGAAGTAAAAGGTCTTGGAAGGGTCCTTTGTCACTCCTAGACCCGGATCACTATGTGTAAATGTACTTATTAATATGTGGTTTTTATGGTTGTGTTGTCCTTGTTATTATGTTGGTTACATGTTTGTTATAAGCATGGTTTATGCAATAATTTTGACATGGCTTTCATTATGTTTTAATTATTAAATGAATGAATGATGAATGTATGACCTAATAGATGTTCTTGAAGCTATTATGAGAAGGCAGTAGACCTTCTTGGTGATTTTCAAATAAGTATGAGGCCCCTATGTTCATATGTGTATTTATGACTAGTAGATTTCATTTTCATGATAAGTTTGAAAAAATTTCATTCATGCCCAGTAGGGGTCTATTCAAGTCATTGATCAAGTGTTTGCATTAGTACCTTTGCTACAATGTCATTTATCATTTATGAACGTTTCTTGAAGTTCTAGGCATTGGCTCGAGTCCTGGCCCTGAAAAAGTGGCTTAAATCCTACAGTCGCGGGCACAAAACTGTGTGAAAAAAACTGCAGTCTCTCCCTTGTAGGCATCATGCATGCAATTGGAGGGTTTTAGTTGAAATCAGGCAGTGTTGTGCTTGTGTCTAGAAGACCAGGGCACTAAAAAAAGAGGTTTAATTTAGGATTTGGTCACTTGAAAGGGTGGTTAGCCCATGTGGGTCCTATAGCACCTAATAGGGAAGTCATTAAGGGTTTCTGTTTGTCGATTCCACTTCCTTAAGGTGATCTAGGAGGTTGAATCATATCATGGTAACTTTTCGTCACATGTTTACCCAGGTATGCCGGTAATTTGGGTAAATATGGGAGGAGGGCATTGGTTTCCGTTCTCCTTGTGTGATATCTGATACAACATATTGGACTCAGAGCATGGTTCAACACTTGAACTGGATGGGAATAATTTTCTTGTCATGCATGCATGTAGGCTGTATATGTGCTTGTTATGTATGCATGGTGATTGTCATTGTTACATTTTTGTTGTCATGTGGAAATTGATGGTTTTTTTGTTTGATGCGGTCGTCATGAGTGCATGTCGGTTATTCATTTGCTATGCATGTCAGTCTCTATATGTTGTTACACATGCATTGTGAGGTCATTGTATGTAGTTTATGTCATTATGATTTTGTTGATTTTTATGATGCTAATGTGTTGGTTGAGATCGAGCAAGAGATGCAGATCATTAGAGTGAGATTTCAGCAATGGACATCGAGGTAAGAGAATATCATCATACAGGTTTGTATGGTGGGGATGTAGGCATGTCAGATGATCATTGTTATATGCATTGGGGTTATATACATGCTTTTCATTCTATTGTTGTTGCATTTACATGTATGATAGATGTTAGTTAATCAGTGATCATATGTACATGCTTCAATTAGTCATGAAGGATAGTAACCTGTTGTCAAATGCATGATGGGTATGGTCATTGCAACTAAGATCTTGATGTGATTATGTATTGTGCTAATTTGGATTGACCTACGCAGATGATTATGGTTATGACATCAAGTATGAGTTAATATATTGTGATATTATGTCATACTAATCTAGACTAACTATGCATATGTGATTTCTATGCATGAATTTATGATGTGAGCATGTTAGCTAGTTACTGTTATGGATATCATGACATTATTAATGTTTGAGTTGACATGTTATGAAGTTATATCGTGCTAATCTAGATTGATTGCGCAGACAAGATAACCTCCCCTTAGATACATCGATGTATGAGTTTTATTATGTCGTTTACTTAGTGTTTGAATGTTTTATTATGTCGTATATATGTCATTTGAATGTTTGATTAGTTGCATGATATGAGTTTATATCTATGATATTGCTTGAAGAAATGATTTTTTTTAAGATGGTTGTACTAACACATATGTGTTGAGACAACTGATATGTAATTGAGTGTAAGTAGGTGATAGTTGTAGCATTATGTATTATGATTGATGAATGTGAGTTGATTTGTGCTTATGACATGGTTGTTAGACTTGGAAAAGGTTTATTTCAAATTAATAGATATGTTTTCTTGATCTTTGGAACATGTGATCAACATGTGTGATAAGTTGTAGAGAAACATGCTTGGTATTGGTGTGACAAAGTAATAGTTGATGTGTTTATATAACTAATATTTGGGTGATGTGATAGTACATAGTAAGACTCGATTGTGTGTATGGAAGTATGATGTAGGGAATTGCATGGCAAAAGAGACTGCCATGAAATCTTGAAGAAGGCTTGGGATGAGCTTTCCCTTGAAGCACTAGGAATCCATGGGATTGAGTAATGGTGTATGTTTTTATCTTGTGCTTTCAATCTTTTGTGATTTGTTTACACTTGATTTGCGGTTTGTTTGTGTCTAGTGTATGGCCATACCACTTTGTTTGTGGTGTTGTATTGTATTGGTTTTCATGTTTTTTTCTCATTTTTCTTGTTCTTTCCTTTCATGTTTTTAGGGTCTCGGAAATTGGTTGGGAAAAGAGGAAAGTTAGTGGGGCTTGGGGAGAGTCAAATGAAGCCCAACAGGTAAGGTAAGATCGGGATGAAGCTTGGTGCATGTGTAAGGGAAGCTAAAGGCAAGATTATAAAATATGGTTGAGTTGGTTGGGTCCATTGGGATAAATGGACGTTGGCAGAGCAGTCATGACAAAGGTAATCAGATAAGGTAAAGTGAATAGACTTGTGGTGTCAAATGCC
The DNA here is from genome assembly GCA_000404065.3 of Pinus taeda. Taxonomy (NCBI): domain Eukaryota; kingdom Viridiplantae; phylum Streptophyta; class Pinopsida; order Pinales; family Pinaceae; genus Pinus; species Pinus taeda. The sequence goes on along the minus strand of APFE030860381.1, from coordinate 42,977 downwards.
TTGACTATGTTGGGAATGGTTGTTCTCAATAATGTGCATGTTGTGCATGGATATAGGAAGTTATCTTAACCTATACCTTATGATATGTAGTAATTATGTTGTGATCATGATTATGTTGAAGTCTATATATGTATATATGTATGTATGTATGTCGTGTATGAAAATGTTGTCATGGATCATGATTATTTTTATGATAATGTTTATATGTATGTATGTATGTCGTTGTCTGAAAGGATCATGATTGTTTTATGTTAATGTTTATATATATGTATGTATCTATGTATCTATGTCACTATCTGATAGGGTTATCTAGGGTCATTCTTGTGGAGGAATTATTTCTTATGTAGGTGAATGACATGAAGAGGTTCCTGGTTTATGAGGAATCAAGTGAGAAGAGTAGCCCTAACAAATCTACGAGGTCAGTATCATGTGGATATGAGTTGATATTATGTGATTATATTATGCCTATGTTTATGTTATGGATAGGTAATGTTGAAGGATACATCAACGGAATGGAAGTTGTGAGATTGGCGACATGAATGAATAGTGGAAAGACACTAGAAGAAAGGTTTCTTGGTAAATTCAGTGTGTGGTCTTTCGATGTTTAGTACTACTATTGTATATATGTTGTACATGTTGCACCTGTGATGTTGTGTGCATGCAGTGTTGTATATATGGTGTTGTGTGAATATTGCATATCCAGTGTTGGGTATAGATGGTGCTATGTACATGTTGAGTATGTGGTGTTGTGTGCATATGGCAATGCGCACATGATGGATATGCAGTATTCTGTGCATATGGTGTTGTGCACATGTTGGATATGCAGTGTTGTGTACATATGGTGTTATGTACATGTTCTATATGCAATGATATGTACATATGGTTTTGTGTGCATGTTGTACATGTGGTTCTATGTACATATGATGTTGTGTGTATGATTATACACGTGGTTGTTGTGTACATGTTGTACATGTGGTGTTGTGTACATGTTGTTCATGTGAAATTGTGTACATGTGGTATTGTGACACATTGTATAGGTGGTGCGGTGTACATGTGGTGTTGTGTACAGGTTGTGCAGATGGTGCCATGTGCATGCAATGTTGTGTACACACTGTGCAGGTGGTGATGTGTACAGGTGGTGTTGCATATAAGCAGTATTGTGTACATGTGGTATTGTGTGCATGTCATAAATGTTGTGTTGTGCATATGTGGTATTGTGTGCATGTTGTACATGTTGTTGTGTGTATGTGTGGTACTGTGTATGTGCATACAATAGTCATGGTATCATGACATGTTTATTCATTGTGTTGTACTTTGTGTACATATATGTATTTTGTTGAACACTGTGGGTAGGTGTATGTGTTGTGTTGTACATTGGGTTTAGGTGTATATGTTGTGTTGTAGGTTACACCGGGTGTAGGTGTATGTGTTGTCTGTCGGGTGTATGTGCATGTATTGTTTTCTATTGTATGCCATGTATGGGTGTATGTGTGTGATGTATACTATGCATATGTGTACATGGTTGAAGATAATCCATTGCATGTTTTTCGGGTGTGGAAACAGATATGATGTGCATACGGAAAAGACAAAGGATAAAGATAGAAGCTAAGGATCAATTAAAGGATAAGTATCAGTGTTTTACTTCAGTTTTATTATGCATGTGATCTATGAAACTGATTTATGATGATTATATGTGATCTATGATTTTGGTTTATGATGGTTACATGTGATTTGTGATTCTGATTTATTATGGTTTCATTTTTATCTAACCAGATGTGATATGCTTATACATGATGATTTGGTCAAAGCGCTAGTTTGAATTGTTGTGACAAGAAATAAATAGAATTGCATGTGTACCTTGTTGAAGAGAAACCAATGAGGTATGATGTCAATTTATTTCAACATGTTTTGAATATAATGGCAGTTATGTGCTTGGTACATATAGGAGAGCATGAAGTGCCCCATTGGGTGGTTGGAATTGACTGCAAGAAAGTTAGTAGCAATAGCAAAAGGAATTGGAATAGGAAATAATATGTTGGTAAAGCATTTAGGAGAAGATCCATTGTGGGACACTGGTACCCAATAGTGTCCATTAATTTCCATGAGCATGCTATGACTGGTATGATGGTTTTGAGGTAGGGGTATGCCTTTGTTTTTGGACCTTCTGATGTGAGGAAACATTTCCAAGGGATCGATCACCTAGGATAAGGGATGTCAAGGAACCTTGAAGGTGGGTGATTACACGAAAGGGGGTGACTGGATTATCCAAGGGACTATGTAGAAGAGAATGGAAGGCAAGGGATGGATTTGTATTGTTCATTAGCATTTCCATATGGAATAAAATGCAAATTGGGAGTGTGCTCTGGAATAATGAGTCAGTAACTGTTCACTGAGAGGAAAAGTGGCATGGGATTGTGGCATTAGACATTAGATGCAATTTTGACTTTGGTAGTGGATTCTAGACATCTTGGGAAGGAGGTGAATCCTAGTCTTGAGGGTGGAGGTGTGAGCCTCTAGATTCCCTTGTTGCGGATGCAGTCATTATATCCTTTTATTTGTTGGTTGAGCAAATTTGCATAGGTGTATATGTGTATATTACTGTAAATATTGTATCGAGCTAGATTTATAAAGCTCGATGAAAGCAAATGTGCATGAGAGTATATGTGGTTGTCATTGTAAATACCATAATGATTTGTGTTATAAAGCTCCAGTAAACGCAATTTTTGTCATGTTTTTTAGCAATGGTCATTGTAAATATTGCAACGAGTTATCTTATAAAGCTCCATGGGTAGTGTATTTTTCTTTTCAACAGTCTTGCTGGTTCTAGGTGTCATTGAATATTGAGGACGTTGTTCCCCCAAGGGGGATGGTTTTGTAATAGCCCCGGTTAAAAATTCATGTAAAATAAATATAATATCAAGGTCAAGGGACATGTATTCCAAATTGAATGTTGGGAAAAACATCCTAGTGGGTGTTCATTCTAGTTATTATGGCTAAAGGGAATTGGTAAAGCCAATGGAAAAGGCTTTGAAAAGGAAAAATGACATTAATTGGCATTTTATTTATGAAAAAAATGGAAATTAGGAGAAAATTAAGGTGAAAGGTGACAGGTTGCATGTGAGGAGGAAAATAAAGGAAAATAATGGAAAATGAAGAAAATAGAGGCCTCATTAATAAAGAGGCTTATCAGGATCAGTTCACAAGATTTTGACAGTTCTATGGTGGATCTATCTCTCTCTATTCTTTCTCTCTCACATGATTGGACACTCAAAGTTTTCCTGGAGCACTTCATCATTGGATCAACAAAAGAAAAGGAAGGATAAAGAAGGCAAAGGGAAGCATAGGTCAGGAAAGGAAGAGTAGGATCAAGCATCTATAGTGGGATTAATTGCAGGTATTGATTTGCATGTGTGATTTCATTTCTAGCTTTGGCATGCATGGTTCATGCATGTGGGTATTTGGTTTTGTTGTTTTCATTGGCATGGGTTTTGCTAGCTATGAGAGTGATCTTCAACCTTACCTTGCCATTTCTAGATAACCATGGTGTGAAGGTGGTTTCTATTATTTGGTTGAGATATATTGTCGATGGTATCAAAATTGAGTGAGGTGGTCTCTCAAAAATAACACAAGGCCTAGGAATCCTTAGACTGGAGAAGGTGGGATTGCAGAAAAGTCAGATTTTTTGTACCTTGATGGGCCTAGGAATCCTTGATCGGTGAATGGCAGGATATATAGTAAATCCTGGAGGTGTGTTCCCTCGATCAGGCTTAGGAAACATCAATCGGTGAATGGTGGAATATACGATAAATACTGGAGGGTGGAGTCTCGATTAGGTCGAGGAATCTTTGACTAGTGAATGGTGGGATATACGATAAAGCCTAGAGAATGGAGTCTTGATTAGACCTAGGAACCCTCTACTGGTTAATGGAAGGATATACGGTAAAGCCTAGAGACTCTGAGGCATCCAAATTCCTCACAGTGTAGGTGGAGAGATTCAGAGGCATCCATGCTTGTTTAGGGCCTAATGGTTCGGTGGTGATTGCGGTAAGCCCTAGTTGTGTCAATGAGGGTTTGAGCCTAGTGATATGGTGTGGATTTTGGTAAAGCTTGAGGAAGCCATGGTTGGTTTTTTTGTGAGTCCCACATTCATGCTTGGAATATAACATGGGGTGATTGGCTGAAACAACGATTTGGTTCAGCCCAATCTATGTTCGTGTGGTACGTGGAAGTCCCTGGCTTGGTTGGATTTTTCATATGATAATAGGATCTCTTTCCCTCTTTTCTTCTATGTGTAAATGTACTTGTTAATATTTGGTTTTTATGGCTGCGCTATCTTTGTTATTATGTTGGTTACATGCTAGTTATAAGCATGGTTTGTGACAGAATTTCGTTATGTATCTCATTATGTTTTGATTAGTAAACGAGTGAATGGTAAATATATGACCTAATAGATGTTCTTGCAACTGTTATGAGAAGGTACTAGACCTTCTTGGTGATTTTCAGGTAAGTATCAAAACCCTGTGTTTAGATGTGTATTTATGACCTGCAGATTTCATGTTCACGATATGTTTGAAAACATGTATGTCATGGCTAGTATGGGTCTAATTTCTCTTCTATTTCTCTACCAAAATCTTTAAAGCTATGCTGTTTTTTCAGAGATGGATATTGTCACTTTGATAAAAATTCAACAAGAGAGGACCTTATTTTTTAGCAGAGATTGGATACTCATCATCAACCACTTATATAAATCACATATCTTGCCATTGTGAATCATAGATTGTTTCCAATGACAGTGAACAACATTAAAAAGCCTTGTAACACTTGAGGGAGCCCTCTATAGTTTTAGGGTCAAATTGAACCTACAATTTGGTCGAGTTGGTTTCTCAACGCAGTTTCGAAGCCAAGAATTTCCTTCAAGAAACATATAAAACAGGTGTGTTAACCACTCTCAGTGGTGGGAATAGGAAATGAATCTATCCATAGGGATATTGACCAAGGGGGATGCCCCCAATTTCATGTGTTAAATTTACAGGTGCAGAGTGTTGAATAGCTATATATGAAAAGGACCGAAGCCTATAAAAGGTTTTGGATCCAAAAGCCATGCACATGTGAGAGGAAGTTGGTACACTAAAGGTAGGCAGTGAGACATAGTAAGCCGCAAGCACCATGATGTTGTTATACTAAATATTATAATGGGAGGGGGGTGAATCAGTGTAATGGAAAATTAAAAATTTTAAAACCATTTCATCAATAAATGAATATATAGCAGTGTATCAGTGAATATAAAGCATCATAACATAAAATAAAATTACTCATCAATTAACAATCATCACATCAATACATGGGGACACCATCTTTTACATGGAAATCCTTGTGGGAGAAAACCACATATTATTTTTGTCTTCTTCAATTTTTTTACATAGATTTGCAGGCACCAACTTGCTGGAGGCACCCACACGCAAAATGATTTTTTTTGGCACCAACCTTCTAGAGTCACCAACCCCAAATGTGCAAGCATCGAGTTGCAATAGGCTACAACCTAATTGAGGCACCAACCTTGAAAATGTACAGGCACGAAATTGTAGTAGGCTTCAACCTGATTGAGGCTCCAACCTCGGTGGAGGTACTCACTTCATTCTTCAACCTATTGTGGAGCAATTTTCATAATATTTCAGACTAGATACACAAAAATCATACAATATATGTCTTCAAAAACTAATCATACCATTTTTGTCACAACCCTCTTCATTTATTCATAACTTGTTCATTACATCACCCTATTCATCAATATGGTACCATAACACCTTTCTTGGATCTCATTTTGTTCATACATACAATGTCTCCTCATAGACACTAAAGCTTATTCATAAGCCCCAAATTGAAAACTATAGCTCTACAACATCATAAATACATATTCATGACTCTTCATAACCCCTAGAAAGATCACATCTAAATTGTGATAATTTCCCCTTTTCCAAAATTCAACTTGGATTCAAAAGCATCCCAAAAACCATACAAAACCATACAATAAATTAAATATTCTATAGAATAGAAACTTTTGGGAGCATTCTACAGAATTCTCCTTTAAGGGATCTACAAAATAACTTTAATGGTTTGACATATTAGACATATCTAACACTCTAATAACCCTATTTAAAAAAATAATTATGGCAAGTTCTTTGGGAATCAAAATCGTGACTTCCTGCATAACCAGAACAGACTACCAATCTGACTATGTACTACGTCACATCATACCATGGCTCATAAATAATTTTATTTTCAATCCATATATGTGTGCCGTGAAAATGAAGCACTCCACAGAGTTGAACCATGAACCACCGAACCAACACAAACCTAAATCTAGCAAACTAGTCAAGTTATGTTACCAATCAAACCAAATAATTTATGTTATCAATCAACTCAAACAAGTTATGTTATCAATGAACCAACGCAAACCACAAAGCCATTGAACAAATCATGTTATGTTACCAACAAACCAACGTAAACCATAGATCTAGTGAACTAGTCAAGGTATGCTATCAATGAACCAATGCAAACCACATAGCCATTGAAGAAATCAATTTATGTTACCAAAAAACCAACGCAAACTAGAGATCCAACAAATCGTTCATGTTATATTACCAATGAACCAACATAGACCACAAAGCTAGTGAACCAGTCAAGTTATGTTACTAACGAACCAATGCAAACCACAGATCCAATGAACTAATGCAAACAATAGAGCCAAAAATCACAAACCACAAATCTAGGGTACATTACCTATTACAAGTGAATTCTTTTTTTCAAATGAAATCATAGCCACATATCTACAAATGTTTTTGTGGAATTGGGGTATATGGGAGCCAACTAAATAATACCTTTGATGCTTTGACACTGACCATACAAACTCTCATATGAATAATACTTTTTCCATATTCCATGGTCATTTCAGCCTAGCCCCTCATTTCATGCGACCAAATCTCTAGGGTTCATGGTCATCTTCATGATAACATTAGCATGACATCATCACACCACATGGCAATATGTGAGAGTTGTCACATGTCACTTGAAATCAGGTCGATTTGACACTCAAAAGATTCCAATATTACTTGTGATGTGCCAGTTATATGTACTACCATGTTACCCTACTGATGTCATCATATTTATGTTTCATGCTATAACTAGGCCACATTTAACTGTTTATGTCATTATCGAGATGACATGTCATGCCTATGTGGGCACGCACCTATCATTAACTAGTGCACAGTTCTGTGCTCAGACTATCATCGATCTTTTTCCATTCATTCACTACCTTTGGATTTGCCAAAAGATGTGTGATATTTAACATGTTAAATAATGTGCAATTATATGTTCAATTTGTCATATATTGAACCACAAGACCATATATTTTAATTGAATATGCTCAACATTTAACAAATTTGGATTTTTCATAATAAATTTGGTTTTTTTTCCTCATTTCAACTGGTAACTTCAAACTAACATATCTTCTCATCCGAGAGGAGTTTGGCCAAGTGAGATATATCGTTGGGGAGGTGTCTGAGAGGAATATCCAACCGCACTATCCATTGACTAATTTTGGCATCATAAAATCAACAAAAACCTAATAAAAGTGAAAAAATTTTGACATCATTTGAAGAGAACTTGTCAAGAGATTGAACTGGCATTGTTGCTTACTATGATTCATGAATGAAACTCTTCCTTAGACTTTTCCTTTGACACTGTTCACACTAGTTTTCATGAATGATGTCACTATTTCCAACAATCTCCCCCAGTGTCATTGATGGAAACACCACAACACATTGATGGAAATGAATTGAACTCCCCTTGACATGCTATTGGGAACTCTTCTTGCTTGATCCTACTTCTCTTCCTCAATATTGTATTTCTCCCTCAATGTGTGATTTTTCTCCAAAATCCTCCAACTACTTCAATCTATTATTTTCCTCAATATATTATCTCTCTCCTTCCATGTCCGTGTTTTCTTCAAATTCCTCCTACTACTTCAATGTCTTCTTCAAAATCCTCCTACTACTTCAATGTCTTCTTTCTCTTCCCCTTTGACATAAATGAAAAAGGGATATGCAAAGGATGGTTTCTTATAAGGGACTGACTACTTTTCCATGTTACATAATTGTTCTTGTATCTTCCTACGGACTTGATATTCTTGTAAAAGAATTCTCCCCATGAGAATATGATTTCTTGTTATGTGAATCTCCCCATGTCAATAATCTCTCTGCTATATACATCTTCCTCCTGACCTAAGCTAGAGGAAAACCCTATAATCCTCGACTAAAATCAGTGAATCATACCTTCATGTTATATCTAAGATACAAATCCTCTGATATGTAATATGAATCACTAACTTTCTTGTCGATGCTACTTGTCATAATTTTCGTAGTCTCCTTAATTTCTTCTATCCATAATTTTTTCCATATGAAAGATCACCCTGCCTACATAATATTGCTTCTTAAAGTTTTATTTCAGACAACTATATTCATGAAGAAGCCTTCACCATAGGATTGGATATAAGAGGTCAGATCTAGCCTCAACTCTTCCTATTTCATTTTTTGTTCCTTGTTGTTCATTCTTGAGTTATTAGAGAGTCCTTCACCCTTATACCATCTCAAATTGATCCTGCAATCACATGATATGTGCCCTTCATTATGACACTTGAAAATTTATATATTGCACTTGAAAATTATTAGGAATGACTTATATGTTCTTGTTGATGATTCTAGATGCTACCAACATACAGGGGGTCTCGATGATGTGAAGTTCGGAATAGGAGCCCCATCTGGAGTATCAGCCTAGCCATCAAACTGTAAGGTTTTCCTTGGTTCCAATGAATAACATAAGATATTATACACATAAACCTTGAACAAGAAAGTAAGTTGATATTATGGAACAACAATTGCAATGTGTAAAAGGAGACCTTCATGAGCGGGAGAGAAGAGTGGGTCTCTAGAAGGAAAGTAATAGTACTATCCTAAGAGAGGCACACGAGAGAAAGGGAATAATTTTTTATTAACTTGCAAATTAATTCACAAGATACAGCGATTCATGAAAGAAAATACAACATACATTCAACAAGATAAGTACCAAAGCCAATGAAGTATTTCAATTTCCTTAGTACATATGAATATAAAATATACCAAAAACATCCAACGAATAGTCTCAAAATATCTATGATAAACGCATCAAAGTATGTTGGCTCAATGAGATTCAATATTAGGTGAAATATCTAAGTACATAATTAAAATGATGAGGCACTAGTTCTAGCAGTGGAACATTAATTCACTTCTTGCTTATCCAAAGAATAGTTTTCTCTCCTATTCCAAGTTAGAGAAGCCAAGACTAGATCTCCAAAGCCTAAGCCTCCAAAATCACTTTGCTTGAGTTATGAGGTTTATTTTATAACAAGAGGAATGAACTTTCATATCCCCATGACTCTTGAACTACCCTGATGACTCTTGGACATCTAATATGACCTTTGGACTTCTAAACAACTCTTGAACTTCTAAATGACTTTGGGACTTCTTGAGTAGACTCTTTTTTGCATATATGACTGTGTAACTTTTCATATTCCACATATGAATCTTGCACTTCCACACATTACATTTTCTCCTTTTCCTTTTGATAATATATCATTACATTCCACATGATGTGGCATGACACTTGGACTCATTTGACATTATAATAACACTTGCACAAGTCACAAATTGACAATGATGACATGGACTTCATGATTAGGTGGAGATGCCAAGTTTATCTCTTACTCCTATAACTTTGTATTCTCTATGATAGATCTGATTTGTGCTTCATATTCATGAAATATATGTTTTTTTATTCATCCTTACCTTCCAGAGGGTCTTGGATCAATGTTGGGACCTTCTGAGGTAACATGAAATTTATTCATTCTATCATGGTCCAATATCTGCTTCATGTCTTCATGGTAATTATTCTTTGTGCTTCTTCTTTGCAAGTGCTTATTCACATCTTATCCTTGAAATCTTCCTTGAGCCGTACCTTGTCATGCTAAGATGATACACCTGCCAATGAAGTTAATTCATGACAAGGCAAAATCAGTCTCGAAATCATTTATCCTAGAATTACCTTGCTTATGAAATAATATGCTTTTGAAGGCCTATGAAAGGACTTGAGAATGAAGGGCTTGATGAGTGATCCAAAATCTTTTTCTTATAGATGTGTTAAAAAATTACATGCATAAATTGTAGCTTAACAAAGAAAACTTAATGTGCACATGAGACAAGTGGAGAAACACATAAAGCACGAAAGAAGACAACAAGACCTGATAATAGAGCTCGTCCGACTTGGACTACGTCTCTGGGCCCTGCTCAATCAATGGGCAGGCCTTCATTCATTAATTGGCATGAAAAAGAAGAGTACAAGCATCAGTTATAAAAAGGAGTCTTATACCTCCATACTATAAAATGGCCGAAAAATGAGAAACTATTATGGAGAAACGGACACTGCCCTTGCGTTTGTGGCATCGAGAAGTGCTGAAACCATATAAAATTTGTCAAATTCTGGCAAATTGAAATTTCACCCCTCTTGCAAAATTATGCCTCGAATCATGTGCACTGCCTCCTGTACCTGAGCACAGTGAAAAATTGCGTTTAAATATAAATTCTGGTGTAGATTTATCAATAAAATTGTTGGCACAGTTGGTTAAGGATTCGTCTAATAGGGACGAGGTCGGGAGGTCAAACCTCGCCTCCTCCTTTTTTTATACACCACCAACAAAATTGTTTTAGAAATAAAATAATCATTGGGTTGGGCCCGCCTTGGGCAACCCGCCCACCGTACCCTCCTCCGCTCTGCATTTTTCTTGGAATGGCCATTGTAATATATTGGGTTGTTGGTTTTGGGTTGGGTTCGTGCCCCAAGGACCGGCCCACCCACTCCGCTCCCATATTATGTTTTGAAGTTCTGTGGCCGGGGGAGGGGCCGAGGGTCATGGTCCACCCCTCCTTTGGTTATGTGCTTGTTTTTGGGGTGGCGGGGTTGGTGGCCTGCCACCCCTTTTTTAATATATATATTTTTTTGTTTTAAAAAAACAAATTGTGCAATTTTGAAATTTTTGTTTTGGACTATAGGAGTCTTTTTAACTAGGCAACAATTTCATCCAGAATCTAGCCGGATTTGACCAGATTCTATCTACTAGAAAAGTGCAAATTGTTTCCTTGTTAACCCTGCCTAGTCATCAAAAGTCAACCCAACTTTTACTGCCTCTATCTCATTCATCCAGACTCGGAGTGGAGTTTCATTCGCACCGTTGGAATCAGGGCGACGAGCACTTCCATCTGATGTCAAGTTAATCAGATTTTCACCACCTTGAATTTTGAGATTTTCCCATGCCACTATGTTTGAAGATCCACCTAGATCAATCCTCCCCATTGAGAATATTTTGGACTTCCAAAAGCTTTATTATAAAATTGGAAAGTGAGGGAATTATTCCCTCACTCTTTCCTTCTCCAACAATTTTGCCTTGCTAGGGTGCATCCCCTTGAAACCAACTCGAAGGTATTCCACATCTCCCTGTCGTGAAGTCCTGGTTCTTCTGTCAAGGATGATGTCTTCAGGTAACTCATTGAGATACTTTGGTGCAAAATCATCAATTGTAGGAATTGTGCCCACCTCCTCGCTGTCCATAACCAATGGTGGCTCATACATCTTTAAGTTCTCCACATTCACTATGGAGTACATCTGCATATATATCAACAAATCGAGATGAAAGGCATTGCTTCCATTCTTTTCCAAAATGGTGAATGGACCATACCGGATTGGTCGCAACTTCTTCCCTTCTCCCTTCATCATGTCCTTGCTTATATGGAACCACACTTTGTCGCCCACTTGAAATTGATGGTCGACTCGGTGTTTTTCATGTCGAGCTCTGTAACGGGCTTGAATTTTCTCCAACTGCTCCTATACTACTTGGTGAATCAACCAGATCCCCAGAATGCTTTGTCCCTATCATTACGTCCACTAGAGTCATCTACCCTTCCAAAGACTGTATCGAAAGGGTCCTTTGGTAGGTAACCAAAACATGTCTCAAATGGTGAATGTTGCGTAGATGAGTGCACTGCTCGGTTGTACGAATGTTGCACATATGGAAGATGCTCATCCCACAACTTAGGATGTTTCCCACAATAGCCTCGTAACAAGTGTAACATAGTGCGGTTTACAACCTCTGTCTGTCCGTCAGTCTGTGGATGCAATGCCGTGCTTCTTTTCAACTTGGTGTCCATCATCTTCCACAAGCTGGTCCAAAACTCTCCGAGAAAGCGAGAGTCCCGATCTGACACAATCGATGTGGGCAACCCAAAATGGACCCAAACATGCTGAAAGAAAAGATGAGTAGTCTACTCTTCAGTGATCTACCTTTTACAAGGCATTAAAATACACATCTTACTAAAACGGTCAACGAAAACATACAAATAGTCCTGAATTTTTCTAGACAAAGGCAAACCTCCTACAACATCCATCGACTCACTTTCCCATGGACGACTCAGAATAGGGAGTGGTGTGTAGAGCCCGAGTTTTCTATTAGAGGGTTTTGAAACAGAACACATCACACAACCCTTTACATAGCGAGTCACAATGTTCTTCATATGAGGCCAAAAACAAAATCTTTGTACATGACACAAAGTTTTTTCAATACCAAAATGACCAGACACAAGGGAGGTGTGGGCCACCCAGATTACATGTACCCTTTCTCTTGTGGGTATGCATAATTTTCCAAGGTGATACAATAGTTTCCCCTGCAAGTGATAGTTTTCCACCTGTGAACCATGGGTTAGTTTTGCATAAATATTCTTAAATTCATCATCGTTAACATACTGTTCAACATAGCTTTAAAAATATAATGAAGCATTATGCAAAATAACAGAAGCATAAATAGGAGGGCGAGATAACATATCGACCACTTTGTTGCTAGTTCCCTTCTTATACTTTATTACCAGATGAAATTGCTATAGAAAACCCATCCACCTGAAATGATGAGATTGCTGCAACTTGGTCTATGACTAAAGATACTGCAAGGGCTAATGATCCGTATGGATATTGGTCTCCTTGTCGATCAGGTAGTTTTGCACTTTTTCACACTCTGGACCAAGGCATATAATTCCTCATCATAAGTGGGATAGTTTATCACAACTTGAGAGAAATTCTTGGAATGGTAACATATTGGCTTCCTTTGCTCCATTAGTATAGCTCCCATGGCGTATCCGTTGGCGTCTGTCTCAATATTGAATGGCTGTTGGAGATCTGGTAAGGCTAAGATCAGTGTGGCACTGATATTTTCTTTCAATGTTTCGAAGGACTTCTGCCGCTTTCCTCCCCTTTGAAAGACTTGCTTTACACTTGTCAATGCTTTTAAAGGTCCTGCAATAATAGAGAAATTGGCAATAAATCTCCTCCAATACTGTACTACACCCAAAAAGCTGCAAACCTCAGTTACACTAGTAGGTTTAGGCCAATTTACAATTTCTTGAACTTTAGAAGGATCAACTTTTAACTAACCATGACTAACAATATGACCGAGGTAAACCATAGAGGTTTTCCCAAACTCACACTTTGACAATTTTACATAGAGTTTTTCGTTTTTCAATACATCAAACACTTTCTTCACATGACATACATGTTCATTCCAACTTTTACTAAAGACAAGGATATCATCTAGATATACAAGAACAAATTCATCAATGAAATTCCTAAAGAGATTATTCATGACCCTCAGGAAAGTGGCTGGAGCATTGCAAAGTTTGAATGGCATCACCATCCATTCGAACAACCCATGTTTGGTCTTGAAGGTGGTTTTACACACATCCTGCTCTGCAATTCGGATCTGGTGATAACCACTACGCAAATCCAATTTCGTGAGATAGATAGAATTCTTTAATTGATCTAATAAGTCATCAATGTAGGGAAGAGTGTAACAATTTTTCACTGTGACTTTTTTAGTGCTCTATAATCCATGAACATCCTCCATGTGCCATATTTATTTGGCACTAAGACAATCGGTGAGTTGCATGGAGAAGTACTCGGTCTGATGACCCCTTGGTTCAAGAGTTTATGCACCTGCTTTTTTATCTCCTCCATCTCAATGGTTGACTTCTTGTACATGCCAATATTCGGTAAAGGAGCGTCATGCTTGAAATGGACCTCATGTTGGATTTCCCTCTTCGGAGGTAATCCCCTTGGTTCCTGAAACATCTCATCATAGTTAGAAATTAATTCACATAATTCTTTTTTATGTGCATGATCACAACCATGAAAAGAATCGGATAATTCTGCATCTTTCCCCTTACAATCATAAGCATGCAACCCTTACTGGAATTCACCAACCTCTTTATTTTTCCTGCACTTACAAGGCTGGCACTGATTTTAGTTTGATGAGACCTTACAATATATTCTACCCCATCTTTTTTGATTTTGTATTTGTTTTCATGATGGAAGAAGATTGCCTTTCTATCATATAGATATGGACTCCCTAACACCATGCCACATATATCCAATGGTACCACATCAAGTTTTACCTCTTTCAGTAACTTAGAAGCAATCAAAAATTTAACCTTGCACTGCTTAGTTACATTCAGTTTCTCTTTATCATGTATCCATCCAAGTGGGTAAGGTTTTGGATGTGGTGTAGTTTCCAAGACTAGCTTCTTTACCAAGGACTCTGAAATTAAGTTTGCTTGGGATCTGGTATCAAATAGAGTTTCCACTTTTCTATGATTTATGATAACTCTAATATGAAATAGCTCAATTCTATTTCATTCATTAGGAAGAGACTCATCTATTGAAATAGTGACTTCTTGCGATTCAGAATTAACATGAGGTGTAAGAGTACCTTTTGTTCCTGCTACTATGATCAATGCTTCATCTCTCAAATCAGATCCAAGATCTTGCTGCAAAGTTGCCATTGTCTTCTGCTTGCCTTTTCCTCCATAATTCTTTGGTCTACTTTCTAGGTACTCTTTCCAATAATGATCGTTTCCATGACCTTCCTTTTTGCAATGATTGGAATATGTCTTTCTCCTTCATCTTTCTTGGTTGATGTTGTCCTCTTCTCCTTTCCTTTTCCTTTCACGTTGGGTTTTCCATTTGGAGGTTTGAAAGGTGGTTTCTTGAAATGATCATCTCTTTCATTTTTTCCCCTGTTCTCAAGATGGATTGCCTTCGCACTAGCGGAGTCAAGTAGTTGGTTCAAACAATAATAATGAATGTCTAAGGTAACTATGTAATGATCCAATATACTTAGTTACTACTTTAGATGAGTCAAGTGCAATGTCCAAATTAAGTGCCTATTTTCTAAATTCCTCTCTAAAGCTTTGAACATCCTGACCTCTGCCTTGCCTTAAGTATTGTCAATCCATTAAGGATTTTTGTTTGTAACCCAAGGGATAGAATTGTTCCTTTAATGAAGAAACGAAACTATGCCATGAGGAAAGAAGATTACCTAGACTCTTACTGCTTCACAATTTTCTCTCCCACCAAACAAGAGTGGTGCTACTTAGCCGAGGAGAGGCCCGCTGAATCTTTGCCATGTCCTCATCGATCTGCTGAATCTTGCAGTAGATTTCAATTTGCTTAATCCAGTTATTAATCTTTTATGCATTACTCTCGCCGTTAAACATGGGAAGATCAAATTTTACATCTAATTTAAACAAAGTTTTCTTAGATACATCCCTTGAATTTCTACGATTATGGTGATGAGAGGAAGAGGAACTTTCACTCGTGCAAGGAGAAGGAGGGGGTTCTTCTCCACCCTTTCCATGCATTGAACCTTTTTCTTCTAGATTTCTCTCTTCTGCTTTCTCCAACCATGAAAGCAACTGACCAACATTCTTTTCCATTGTATAGAAGGTTTTCCAGAAATTGCGCTCCTCTTCATGACGAGCGTCTTCATCTGCCATGTTTCTCCTTCGATATGTACGCCTCGCTTCGGGATCGAAAGACTTTAGTTTCCGTTCTCCTCTTCGGAGCTTGTTTCTTGTTAGCATACAAACATGAAATTCACATCTAAAAATACCTACTATGATACCACTTGATCCAAAATATTTTGCTTATAGATGTGTTAAAAAATTACACATATAAATTGTAGCTTAACAAAGAAAACTTAATGTGCACATGAGACAAGAGGAGAAACACATAAAGCATGAAAGAAGACAACAAGACTTGATAACGAAATTCATCCAACTTGGACTACATTTCCGGGCCCTGCTCAATCAATGGGGAGGCCTTCATTCATTAAGTGGCATGAAAAAGAAGAGTACAAGCATCAGTTACAAAAAGGAGTCTTATACCTCCATACTAAAAAATGGCTGAAAAATGAAAAAACTTTAATGGAGAAATGAACAGCGCCATTGTGTTATGAGCATCGAGAAGTGTTGAAACCATACAAAATTTGTCAAATTCTGACAAAATGAAATTTCGCGCCTCTTGCAAAATTCTACCTCGAATCGCGTGCACTACCTCCTCTGCATGAGCGCACTGAAAAATTGTGTTTACATATAAATTTTGGGGTGGATTTCTCAATAAAGTTGTTGGTGCAGTTGGTTAAGGATTTGTTTAATAGGGAGGAGGTCGGGAGGTCAAACCCCGCCTCCTTCTTTTTTTATACACCACGAACAAAATTGTTTTTAAAATAAAATAATGGTTGGGTCAGGCCTATCTTGGGCAGCCCACCCACTGTACCCTCCTCCGCTCTGCATGTTTTTTGGAATGGCCGTTGTAATATATTAGGTTGCTGGTTTTAGGTTAGGTCCTCACCCCAAGCGCCGACCCACCCACTCTACTCCCATATTATGTTTTTAAGTTCCATGGCCGGGGGAGGGGTCGGGGGTCATTTCCCGCCCCTCCTTTGGTTATTTGTTTGTTTTTAGGGTGGCAGAGTTGGTGGCCCACCACCCCTTTTTTAATATTTTTTGTTTTAAAAAAAATTGGGCAATTTTGAAATTGTTGTTTTGGATCGTAGGAGTCTTTTTAACTAGGCCACGATTTCGCTCGGTATCTGGCCAGATTTGGCTAGATTCCATCTGCTGGAAAAGTGCAAATTGTGTCCTCGTTAAACTTGCCCAGTCATCAAAAGTCAACCCAACTTTGGCTGCCTCTATCTCCTTCATCCAGACTCAGACTGGAGTGTCGTTCACACTGTTGGAATCAAGGCAACGAGCACTTCGATATGATGTCAAGTTAATCGGATTTTCACCACTCTGAATTTTGAGCTTTTCCCATGCCACTGTGTCTGAAGATCCACCTGGATCAATGAGGAGAGTACAGTTGAGATTAGCAATGGCTGAGGAATGCACTAATTTTCACTAAGAATTCGCCATGCACTATGAGGAGAGGTTCTGTGAGGTCCAACATAGTGGGAAAGTGAAATAAATAGTATGAATAGATCGTTGTCTAAAATTGCACCATTTCCTAAGCTCAAAGGACAAGGATATAGTGAGAGTGCAGTTGAATTGGATAGTTAGCAAGGTATGACCCCACTATTTACTAAAATTTCATCATGTGCTTAGTGAAACATATAGTGAGACTGCTTGGGTGTAGGGTGCAATCACAAGAGACAAGGAGGAACCGTTGTTTCTTGACAGTGTGTTATGTGCCAAAGAGGCTTAGTGAGAGTGTGAGGCGCAAAGGTAGTGGATAAGAATGCCTCATTGTTTCTTGAGAGAGTACGATGCAGTTTTGAAGGGATAGTGAGGGCTTATTTTCTTGAAGTGCGCTCTAAAAGGCCTTGTTTAAAGGGCACTCAAATGGTCCTTGTTTTCTCGAAGTGCTCTCAAAGGGTCCTTGTTCTCCTGAAGTGAAATCAAATGGTCCTTTCTCTCCTGAAGTGTGCTCAAAGGGTCCTTGTTCTTCTGAAGTGTTCTCAAAGGGTCCTTGTTTTACTGAAGTGTGCTCAAAGGGTCCTTGTTCTCCTAAAGTGCACTCAAAGGGTTCTTGTTCTTTCGAAGTGCGCCTTGTTTTCCCGAAGTGCACTTTTGAAGTGAGAGAAGGTCCTTGTTCTTATGAAGTGTGCTTTTGAAGGGATAGAATTTTTTTGGGGCTCAATTTCTGTCAACAATGGCTAATTTTTCACTAAATATGTGTTTTATGCCTAGGAGTGCTTACTGGAGGAGGAGATTGCACAGTTGGCTAAGGAAAGTAACAAAGATCAAGTCACTTTGCATGGGGAGATGCTTCATGCATTGTGAGAGGGGAGAGACCTTGTATGGCATAGTTTTCTTTTGTAGAGAGCCACTAGAAGTGCTTCATGTGCTATACAAGGTAGAGTTGCTCAAATATTAGTGCAATGAGCTAGTATAAGCAAGAAAGGTTAGGTGACAATGCTTAGAAGAGTTTGAATGTGAAACCATAAGAGATGACCATGAAAAAACTTGGTGCATAAATATGGGAGGGACAGATCTCATCAATGAGGCTCATGAATAAGCTATGCTCATCAGCTGGTGAAGGAATAAAGTTTTCATAACTTGTATTGGGAAGTAGGACCAAGAATAATGTTGGCATTATGACTAGAGTGTGTTCCTTATGGCAACCTACTTGATAAAGATGTCAATATGATGGTTATACAAATTCCAAAGGTAATATGAGAAAATGAATATTAGTTTAGAGACAGCGGAATGGTGAAGATAAAATGTGAGAAAGTATACATGGGTCCTATGAATAATGACTGCATACATATGTAGGTATGATGAAGCAAAGTCATTTTCATTTTCTTCACAATGGTAATTGGAATACCAGGGGTCTTTACCATGGTGTTGGAACATAGTAATGAGCATGAAAAAGGATATTTGACCCCGTCAAAGAATACCATCAACATTACTTAGGGATTGGCCTAAGGTGTTGGCTAAGGCCTAAAACTCTATAAGGAGATGGATACCAAAGTGTTAGGTGTGAATGTGATGGATTATTTATGAATGACTTGACATAAAATAGGTGTGAAGCAGGGAGCATGGAGATGGATCAGATCTGTTAGATATGAAATGAATAAATATTGGATAATATGTTTATGGTTTGATAGAATTGTGATGATGATATTATGATGTGTTTCTGTAACAGTTTGTATGCCAAGATTTGGGTTTTACAAATGTTGTTGTGCAACAAAGGTTTGACTTAGTGATTACAGATATGTATGTTGGTTTTCCATTGAGAAGTCACGTACATACACGGATCTGCCTCTAGGTAGTGGTGTGTATATTCTACAAAAAGTTCAGGATATGTACACAGGTGTTAAGTATGAAAAGTGCGTACATACATGGAAGCTCTTTATAAGAGTCGTGTACATTTTCTAGGGTTTTGAAATATGAGTTGTTAATGATGTATGATCAATTCCGTTATGTTTTCTGTTGTCTATCGATGAAATCTCTCTCAGGATAATATGTGTTTGATAGTGTTGGATGGGTTAAATTATTTATGGAATGATATGTTAAACAGGATGATGCTACTGTGTGGCGATATGTATTTGGTTAAGTGATCTGTGATGGGTTTAGTATGTGATTTAGTGATTGATTCAGTGTGACATCTATTTATACTTAGTTGTTCAGTATTTTGAGGTCTGTACGCAGGTCCTCTTAAGGAGAAGCATGTACATATGTGGTTATGCCGCAGAACAATAATGTATATACTCTAACATATGTTTGATTAGGGTTTGCAGTAGTAGCAGTTGGTTTATGTGATGGGTAACAATGTTTGGCTTGGTATATTGATGAGTAGTTGTGCATTGATATGGAACTAAATTTGTATTTTGGAAAGTCAAAATGAGGGCATACTTCCAGGCACTGAGAAGAAATGTATGGGAAATTGTTGAAGGTGGGTATTAATATGAAACCTCTATTCTGACAAAATACTGTTGGAAAGAAATAGTATGAAAACAATGAAAAGGTTATAAATTCCATCTTGGGAAGTCTGGCCAAGTATGAATTTGTGAAAGTCATGTAGATGAACACTGCAAAGGCAATGTGGGATAAGCTTATCCAAAGTTATGAAGGTGACACCAAGGTAAAAAGTGTTAAACTTCAAACATTTAGAATTCCGTATGAGAAACTTAAAATGCATAATGATGAAAGCATTGCATAATTTTTCCTTATAGTAGATAATATTGTTAACTTAATGAGAAAGCTTGGTGATGAGAAAAAGGATGCTACTATTGTTGAAAATATTTTCATATCACTAACTCCGAAGTTTGAATCCAAAGTCTCTACTATTTAAGAAATGCAGGATTTGAAAAATATCATTGTTGAACATCTCCATGGGATCATAATATCCATTGAGATGAGAAAGGGAGGTCCATAAGATATGAGAGAAGTAGATTTCAAAGCCACACATAAAGGGAAAGAGAAGGAATCTCCCAAAGATATAAGCTACATATCAAATGAGGAAGAAGCAAACTCCGTGAGGAGATTGCAAGTAGGAACGAGAAAATTCAGAGGTAAGCTTCCCTTTAAACAATTTTCCCTTGGAAGAGTAGGCCATTAAGCATACAAATGTCCATATAAAGAAAATCATAAAGAGAATGGAAATAATGTTTCTAAAAAGTGATTTCTCTAACAAGAAAATATTTTACTCTAATGAATATAGTCATAGAATATTCAATGATCAGGAAAATTCAGATTGAGATTCTAATAGTCACTATCAAATACTTATGGATCTTGAAGGCTAGTCAATTAATGAATCAGATTGTTGTGAGGTAGATAAATTAATGAAAGAACTAAAAGAGAAAGATAAGTTCAGGAATGCTAACAAAGAATTGGAAACAAAAGGAAACAATATGATTGATGAAATAAACATGTTAAATATGGAATTAGAAGCAACCAATAGAAGAACATAAAGCGTAAGAAAATAATTTCAAGAAAAGGAAAATTATTGTCAAACATTAGAATTTGAAGTTATGACCCTAAAGGAAGATTATGAGAAGATCAACAAATGGGAAAAGGCATCTGAATCTCTAGAGAATATTATTAATGAACAACACTTTACACTAATCAAGATTGGCATTGGGTACAATCACATGGCTTCACATATACAATGTGATGAAAAAAACTAGTGAAGTGTTGTTCAAAAGAAAACTGAATCAAGCGACACATTTGAAAGAAAAACTCCTAGATCAAGTTCAAGGTTAGTCCCTAGGCACAAAGGATGGTTTTATGGATATTATTTCTCTTGTAACTCATTTGGGCATAAGGCCATTGATTGCAGGTCAAGTATGCAGAATAGAACCAAGAGATGGGATAAGTTCCAACAAATAATTAGAAATTTCAAGTAGATCTGGAGGAAGAAGGAACATCCGCCAGAAACTTAGGGAATATTGACCCTAATACCGTGCATTGTTTTTAAAGATTACTTCTCATAGTGACTGCAGAAGTGATGTGAGGTACATGACCTCATGAAGAGCAAGATATGATTATCAGGTCCTTAGGATCATTGATGTATGATCTTAGGGGGAGCTATACATATGTATATATTTATGATGATCCCCATGTTGATTTAATATTCATGTTGCTTATATTAATGACAATGCATATGATGTAGTAACAATGAAATAAGAACATACAATACAGGCTCAAGGGGAGTTGTGGCTATGAAAGTTTAGCATTTTTATTATTTTTACATGAATATTTTTAAGTATAGTCACGTATATACGTGATTTTTGATCTAGACAGTCCCGTATGTTTCTCTGAGATGAAGAAACAATGGGACACACTTAGGGAGAGGTTTTGATTTCTTCAGATAGTTATCATTTGGCTTTCTGGTTCTAATATTGATTGGTTACTGTTTGTTGATGCTCAGATACTGCTTAGAAGTGGTATTGGCTTATGATGGTTTATGAGTTGTTGCAATATGACATTGTTGTTATGGTTGTTTTGATGGCTTTACTGATTCATGAATATGGATATTATCAGACCTGATAGTGAATAATTGGCACAAGTTGAGGAGACAATTTGTTATGTTTCTAATAATGCATTGTTTGCATTATTGTTTCTTGAGAATCCCCTATTGCATGATGATGTTCATGATAAGTAGTTGTTGTTACTAAAGACACACACATTGTTTTTATTTTATCATTAGTGATGATGAAGTCTTGGTTAAAGTTTCACTTAGTGAATTTAATTCTACATGAAGAGGTTGTGCATGCTATGATCCTTGGTGACATTGGTTGATGATGTTGCATTTATGATTCACTCACTGCTTATATGTTGTTGTCATTATTTATTCTATGATGCTCGAGTTGCATATGGTGTAGTTATTGATGATGCCTATATATTGCTTGAACTTCATGTGAAAATTTGTTATGATGGTGTTGGCTTAGGGGGTCCTGACCCAGGTTCAGAGTTAGTTGTGCCAACTAACAAAACCCTACACTACTGGCCCTTTTGGCAACAACCCGCATAGTGCAGGCTGTAGTCTCACCCGAAGTAGTATGGGGGGATGCAAGAACCAAGTGTCTGTATCAAGAGGCCAGTGTGATGTCTTTCAACGCATTAGATCTACCTTCGCATAGATCGATAAATACCTAGGGAATGTTAGTGTAACCTAGTTAAAGTGGTGTTCAGACCTTCACGAAGGCCCACGATCAGTCCTTGTGGACGTTTAACATCCGATTCACATACTTACGTGCACCAAAAGGCAATCCTAATTTGGAGTTCATGAAGATCTACTTAATTCACCATAAAAACACAAGAGAAATCACCAGAATCTTCGCAAAAGTGGCTAAGCAGTCATTCCATATATTACTAAGATAAATTCAATACAGTCGCATAGAATTTAATTAGTAATTGATAAAACATGTCATTTATGAACAACATATAACTTTGATAAAACATGTCGTGTTTTAATTAGTAATTGATAAAACATGTCATTTATCAGCAACATATAACTTTGACAGAGATAAAGAGAAAGACTCGGGAATTCTTTGGAAAACTATCTTTATTGATCTTCAATTCACTGATTACAGACTTAAATTTCCCTATGCACACAACCGTAGGGGTCCACACACTTAGCTGTGGACTCTACCTAGGCCTCTACGCACTCAGTTGTGGAGCCTTCCTTCTTTTACCTAAGCACAGGAAGCATAGCCTTCTTGCCTTAGCTTCTTTCCAAGACTCTTCAATGAACCCAATTATCTATCTAAGTTACATCTAGTTATCCCTTCCTTTTTCTAAGACTCAAATATTCATAGACTTTTTCATACAATGCCATGACCCGTGGACCATGGGTGAATCCCAAAACTGACTCAAAACTTTACTTAAAACAAGGGGCTAAGCTGCTTTGAATTTTATTCATCTACGGTCTCCGCATCCACAAATGTGGATACTTTACATCTTTTACAAAATTTGTTCCAAAAAACTATTAATTAATACCATTCTTCCCCTAGGGACCCCATCCAAACAGATGGTGTTGCATGCGATGTGTTTTTGATGCATGAAAATATATGTTTCTACAATATATATATATATATGTATATATATTTCTTTGATGTATGTGGATTATGGCTCTTCCTATAGATGGAAAAAGCATGTTGACCTTGATGATATGAGGTCAAGGGGATGATTTGATAACATATCTCTGCGGAATAATGTTATGCTACAATTTATTGGTAATACTGCATACTTGGTCACAAGTTGATGATAATTAAGCTACATTGTCTTATCTTGCATATTGATGAGGAGGATGTGCATGTTGCTGCTATCGTAAGTTTATGTTAGCAAGATAGTATGATGACTATTATGGTCTTGCTACCTTATGATTGAGATCCTTGTGTTTAGTTATAAATGTTAAATTTGTCTCTTGATGTAAAGGTAATGTAAAGACCCATGATGTCATGTAATACTTGTAATATTCAGTCATGTTTGGAATATTAGGGGTCAAGTCAATTATGTATGTAATCCCATTTTTGACATTTGATGTAAGGTTGAGTCAAATATGTAACCCAACTATGTTGGGTGATTGATGTAAGTATGAGTTCTTGGTGATAGGAAAGGCCATGTTTGGTTGAGTCATAGATCCATGTACTTCTTTGTATATCTTCCAGAAGATTCATCATATGTTCAGGGGGACCATGGTCAATATACAATGTTCATATTTAACATATCAGATCTATAATGCTCATCTCTACAAAGGTATAAATAAGTCTTCTTTTATCATTGGTTAGCCCTTTTCCCTTGATTTCAAAGGGGGAGAGTAGCTTGGCATTTGAAGAACAATGCTTGGAGAGAAGCTTGGTGTGCCTACAAATGCATTTGCAGGTATTTATAGGTGATGGTGACCAAACACCAAAGTGGTTTCCATCAAGTCCAATGGGGGGGGATTGTTGGCATTATGACTAGAGTGTTATCCTTGATGACAACCTACTTGATAAAGATGTCAATATGATGGTTATTAAGATGCCACAAGTAATATGAACAAAGGAATATTGGTTCATATATAGTGGAATGGTAAAGATAAGATGTGAGAAAGTATATATGGGTCCTGTGAATAAAGATCACGTACCTACGGAGGTATGATGAAGCAAAGTCGCTATTGGAGAGGTAAATCCCCTCTACGGATAGAGGCGATCCCTACTACCCCAGAACGGGTCTAGCAACAATCAAACAATGCTATCATGCAAGTTCCTAATTGCAAATAAAAGGTAGGTGATGAAGACCTACTTGAGTTCCAACGCTTTTGTTCATAGAAGAGACGTTGCCCACGCTCCTTTGTCTTGGTCAGTCACAGTCCTCCACTATCTCCGTGAATGGACACCTGCACACAAAGAAAACAACATAAACACAAGCGTGAAATCTAATATATGATATTATACATCAGTCAGGAAGGATATAATTCAACATCAACCATTACAATTACAATGAGAATGGAACCATAATGATAGTCATCTATTATTAATAATAAACAAAGGAGAATACAACCAGCGTCCTGACGAGTCCTCCTTTGGCTGGGTGCTCAGCTACACAAGTCTTACAAAGCTTGAAGGGATGAGGGACAAGCCTCTCTCTCTTTGGTGACAAGATCTCCTTACTTAAGATAAGCCTTATGGACACAAAGAAGGCTCTTGCAACTCTAATCTCTTGATATCTTCCTTTCAGCACAAGTATTATTGCCACCAGAACTAGAACTAGAACTAGCTTGCTCAAGTCATGGAGACAAGCTTTTATAGATGAAAAGGAAGGGATAAGATCAACCACAACAATAATGGATTTGGCTTCATCACTTGGAAACTTCTATGGAATGGTGGAAAACTACTTCCCATTCAAGGAGATTCGAAGCCAAACCATCTTCACTTAACATAGATTCAGTTGGTGAATGAGTTGGATAGAACTTTCGGAGGTTGATTGGTTAAAAATTTTCCCAAAAAGGTTGGCGCGATTGAGACTCTGGGACAGAGCGCTAATAGCGCGCCCATTTAATAGGATTTTCCCCATTGGCGTGGGCAGAACACAATGGACAAGCGCTAATGTAAAAAGGGCCATTTTTAAGGGCAAACTGTAGGAGATGTCCTCAGGGCATATGAAGCTCATGTTCAGAGGTGAATGATGCAAGTGGTTTCAAGTCTTGTCACTTCTCACAAGTCCCGGAATGTGCCCTCCAAGGTGTAGGAGAGGGGTAATAGGGACGGTGACAAATTACTGTGTAACATATGCCCCCTAAAGCATGAGGCCCGAGAGAGAGAGGGGTGAAATTCTTTACAAGAACATGTGTGACTGAAAACACGGCCGCCGGAGAACCTGCATAAAGAAGTACAACTGATATCTCAAGTACATGATATATGTGGTATGGGCACAACCATCCGTAACAGAGTATATAAAAACTGGATCCCAGGTATGGACGCAACCATCCGATGAGGATCAATAAATGGACTCTGGTATGGTCGCAACCATCCAATAAATGAGTCATGTAGTGATTACAATAATCCACAAAATGCAACCCGGATCTCAATATGCACAATCCGGGGTCTTGTGCTCCAACTCGACCCGAACAAAGTACAATTTCAAGCATGTGAATACAGGAGTCGAAGTCAAACATGCATGAACATCATCTAATCACCAGTCAATGATGAAAACTGTTAACAGACGCGAGAGGTACCACCAATAAAGACGATGGTCCTCAAGGTACTATAGGTACAATCCACGACGTGCGAATCAATGAGCCGGTGTCGAACACCTGTAGAATCATTCGATCAGAGGCCAATAATGAAAACCTCACGTCAAACACGAAGAACCTGCCATTGAGGCATGCAGGCTCCAAGGTACCTGAAGGGAGTCTCTAGGTCATCTTTCTGGATAACGAGCTGAATTCGACAGCAAGTGATCTTGATCGAAGGTGGGCCATAATGTTTCCCACATCATCGACATGAGACAGAGAGGGATAACATGTTTTGTGTGAGATATCAAAGGGAGGTTGAGTATTCTGCAAAGGTCAACTTCTATTGAACATATCGGCGGCACAACAACGGATTTGGCAGTATTCGATGTCAAATGATCAGGGGTCGTGACGACAAGGCAATGAGCAGATGAATGGTCAAATAGGAGTACCCAAACCCGTGGAGGCAAGTGTGAAACAAGATGAGATGTCCCCACCCAGACACGAATGCAGACAAGTGCCATGTTCAAGAGCGACATACTTCCGATGACGATGATTATGGTTCCTTTATTCCCCCACCATTTATGGCAAGTACCCTGGTTATTTTTGGCAAGCTTGACGGGGATAGCCTATGCTCGAGAGGTGAAACCCGATGTCATTAAAGTTTTAACGAGTCTGACAAAGGAAAAACTCGGCGCATTTTCATGTTTAGAGAGTTCGAAAAGACAACAAAAAGAAAACTCTAGGGGTGACCTTTTTCGTAAAGTTGTGTCTTTCGAGCCCGAAAAAGTATAAAAATATGCTCGAAAGAACCGCCCGGCCATTACGACCGAGGAGTACTTTTCATAAGTAGTGACACTGACCCGAAAAAGTAAAAAAGCAAACGATATCTCGTCGTTTCGTCACCATTAACGAACCTGAAACGACAAAGGCCCGACGATCTTTTCATTTTTTATACGGTCGGAAAAGAGTTTAAAGAGGAATAACTCAGCAATCTTGTCATCTTTAAACGGTCAGAAAAGAGCTGAAAGAAGACCTCCATTTTTATTATCTTTAGCGAGTCAAAAAGGGAAAAATACTCGGCAATATTTTCATGTTTTACGAGTCAGAAAAGAGCTTAAAGATGACTCGGGTATCGGTTCATTTTTACACAAGATTGAACCATGGAGAACTCTGCTTGGATTCAGTTTCATGTTTACACAAGATTGAAACGAAAAACTATGCTTGTTATAAGCTCGCATGTCCCCAGCATAATGACGCAGAAGGAGGTACATGCCCCCCAAGCTTCATTGCATTCAACAAAGTGGATGGAATGAAGGTTCACTGTCGAGATCTTGGAAAGACTCGACTTGTATTTTACGAGATCTTAATCAAAAGACTCGATTTGGAAAGGGAGTTGTTCCATTGTTTAATGAGGTTGACACAGTAAAAGAACTATCCTCATAACCCCTGTTTCATTTGTCAACGAGCGTGACACAAGATCAGGAACTATGCTCGAAACATACCTAGTTTCATTTTTTAAGGAGCTTGACACAGGAAAGCGAACTATGCTCCGCACACCTAATTTCATGTTTTAAGGAGCTTGACATAGGAAAGTGAACTATGCTCCGCCTGAACTTCATCATAATGAACAGGAAGTTGGGGCTTCCAAGAGTGGCTCTCCCGGTTGGAGGTCAACATCTCGGAAGTCAGGACCCAATGCCCCCAGGACACTATGCACGAAAGCGGCATCGCTGGATACATGGATGGGATAGGTGGCCACATAGTTGATTTCCGGGGGGGCATATACAACTGGTGGATAAAAACTAGGAGGGGAAGACAACTGCGTAGGAGGCATCAAGGGACTAACGAATGATAATTGATCGATAGTCACCATTCTTCCATCATGTGGAAAGTAAACCACACGAAAAAGTGAAGAGACAAGGGCCCCCATAGCATAAACATAGTCGCGACCAAGGAGAAGACTGAAATCTAAAACACCTTGGGTAACCAACAAGTCGATATAGATGGTTTTACCTCCCAAAGTAATAGGGAGCTTCGGGAGGACTCCTAGAGATGGACAAGCTCCTCCGTCAAAAGCCAACAGATTCTGCATGACCGGCTCGAGCTGTGGGGAACCTAAAGCTTGCCAAGTAGTGTACGACATAAGAATGACCGACGCACCTTCATCCAGAACAGTGCCAGGTACTGCCTTATCATAGGCAAGTATCGTAATCTGGAAAGGCAAATGGGATGGCAGGCGGAAAGCGGTTAGGTGACTCCAATCAAAGGAGATGGCCAAACTACTTGGTGGGGGAATCGTATGATCGCCCCCAGGCTCCATAGGAACTGAAGAGGGACTTTCGAGAGCAGCTGGGATAGGAGAGTCATTTCCGGGCTCAGGGGAATCTGAGGAGACGAGAAGAACATGGGAATTACACCCTTCCAAAATAGAGTGATCGGGTGGTGAACTCGAGTCGACACTCTTTTCGACCAATAGTTGGTCTGTAAGAGGCTGGGCAGAGCCAGGTTCAGGAAGGGGAGGCTGGACAAGAGAGGAAATTGAACCAATCTCGTTATCAGCAAGGGGAGGATTTGCAGCTGTAGAAAGACATTGATATCCAACGGGGAGTCGGGGTGAGGGAGCCGCGAGACTTTCCAAGACGTTGGAGTCTTTATCCATGAGCAGACAAAGGTGAAGGGGATGATTGCCTTCATAAAGTCTACAAGGGATTCGAATCTTCCCTTTTCCTTTACTATTCCCAACTGATAGGGTAGCATCGCAGTGAGATTCAGAGGGCGATGAGGGGCGGGCTGGATCGTGGGACCATACTTCTAAGACCTTGGGAATGCCAGGACAATTGCGAAGAAGGTGGTCATCCTTGCACAATCTACAAGGAAAGTTGACCTTCCGCGGAGGAGCAGAAGGTGGCCTGACTTCAGGTGTACTCGAGGGGGTAGCTGTGCTTTTAGCCTCTCCTTTGAGAGCCTTATTCTTCTTCTTCTTCTTAGCCACCTGGTTACTTGAATCGAGACTTTCACCAGGTGAAGTAGAAGATGAGGACGTAGAAGTGGGCGTAGAAGGGGAGAGGTCCACCTTAGAATCAACATGAGGTTGTTCAGGTGAAGGGACTGATTCATCAGTAGGTGAGACGGCAGGGACCAGAGAGGTTGAGAACAACCAAACAGGCAACCCAAGAGCTAACCCTGGGAGGGATAACGTTGCCATGTAAGGAGCACCAACATTCCCGAGAGGGGGGAAATGACCAGGATTCCCGTCAGGGGGGAAACTTGGGTTGGTGAACCCCGAAAAAGTTTCCATCAAGAACGAAAAAGAAACCTACTCAAGATAACACGAACAAGACCGAACCAGGTAAATGTGAACGCGACTGAATAAATTTTAAGAAAAAGGAACTGAACTTGACCTTTTCATGTTTTAAGAGTCGAGAAAAGGACAAAAAGGTGACTCTAGTCGCCTTCGAATATTTTGTGAGCCCGAAGTGACAAATTGCTCAAGTGAGCCTTTTCTTTTAAGGAGTCTAAAAAGGATCAACAGTGACTACTCTGGAGAAACTAGGGAGAGGGTTTACCAAACAATCCGTAAAACTGCTTATACACCTTGGAAATCATGTGAAAACCAAGGACTTTCCATATTGCAGTCAATCTTCCTGAATGCTGTGTTCGGTGCGTTACGGCTTGTAAGGCGGCAGACACGGCTTCCTATGGATCAAGGATGATAACCTAGTGGAGTCTCCCCATATATACACGACGGTACGTGGGAGCACAAGTCCGTACTAGACCACAATTGGATCACACAAGGAGGAATCACCCAACCTTAATGTGAGAACAAAAGTGACTAGGTTTAACAACGCCGGAGCACGTCTCTAGCCTAGACCTCTAGAATGTGAGCGTTATGTTCCAATGCATTTTTAAGTTTATTCAGTTCATTTTATGGTTGATATTGAGTTACGATTTCGGTTTTCAGGTCCTACCGTATGTAATCTTTCACAATTGCCTAGACGCAAGCTATATGCCAAAGAATACCATTTCGTTCGATGAATACTAACTACGAGAGGGTTAAGAATTTTCAATCAAATAAAATGAGCACAATCAATCAAACACCCTAATGCAGCTAATGGCAAATAAATAAAAGACTTTTCCTTTGAATAATACAAATCAACGAAAAGTTCTATTCCATTAACTATTGAATGCAAAAGAGATTTTATGATTTCTTTTTCAAAGGCACAATGCACTAGAAAGAATTTTGAAAGACAATAACACTGAGTAAAAGAGACAAATTCACTCAATGAGAACATAATGAAATCCCAAGACACCAAAACAGTTCCCTAAATCACAAGTAAACCTCCAAAGAACGAGAAAAGTCCCAAAAACACCAATGAGCCATGTAATCTAGGCTCAAAGTGAGGTGAAGCGGAATTCAAGTGAAGACAAAGCAAGTCACTCA
The DNA here is from genome assembly GCA_000404065.3 of Pinus taeda. Taxonomy (NCBI): domain Eukaryota; kingdom Viridiplantae; phylum Streptophyta; class Pinopsida; order Pinales; family Pinaceae; genus Pinus; species Pinus taeda. The sequence continues at coordinate 12,409 of APFE030860381.1, read as the reverse complement.
AGTAACGCAACAAAATGATTCACAACTACCAATCAAGTGCAAGGGAGCAGTTAGAGAGTTGACTGGACCAATAGAAGACCAAAAACACCTAAGGGAGGCTCGACACACAAAGCCACTAGATGCCCTAGGGCTAGAAATGTGAAATCGATAGAAGAAGGCAAACACCCAAAGGGTAAAGGTAATCTATGCAATGTAATCTGTGCACAATTCACTTGAAAAGTGTGCAAATGTAATCTATGCACAAATGAGAATTCTAATTATGCAAGTGTGATCTATGCAAGAGGATTCTTAAACACAAGACGATTCTAATGTAATCTAAGAACCAATCAAGTGAAAATCAAGAAAATTGGGTGAGATTTCCAAGGATCAAAAAATAAAAACACTCAAAGGTGATTAACACTCATACACAATTTAGCCCCCCCCCGGCGAATGAGGGGGAATTTTTTTTTCAAAAACAAAAGCAAAAAGATGCAAAGTTGTGAAAAGACTGAGAAAAACCTCCAAGTAATGACCAAAGGAAATCAAATTAAGAATTGCTCAAAAGAGAGACTCAAAACCAGTCAAACAAGACTCCAACACACTTAAGCAGTCGAAAAAGAGGTGGCAAGATACTAATCCAAGCTCAGAAGGCTGGAAAACAAGCGAACTGGAAAGGTTAACAGGCCTGACGCGACTGTCAGGCTGTAACTTGCGCTATAAAGGGATTGGCGTGGGTTGTCAGTTAGCAACATGTGCCACTGACGCGACTGTTAGAGGAAAAACCGAACTAATAAAGTTTGCCAAGTCAAAAAGAAGAATAAGCGGTCTAAAGTTTGGTTTATAGTATCTAGGCGAGTCAGGATGCAAGAGGTAGCGAGAAATTCAATCCAAAAAGCTATCCAAGCAAGCAAACAAGAGAAAACCAAAGAGGCAAGACAAACTCCGAATTGTTCAGTCCATAAACCAAACAGGAGATTGACTGAAGCGGCTTTGATCTACTTCACTAATGCAAAGAAGTAGTGTTTCGAAGGCTATCTGGCCGTGCTTCAGACTCCGTCTAAGTTTACAAATTAAACAACAAGCTAATCTCCCCAGCGGAGTTGCCAAATTGTTGGAGAGGTAAATCCCCTCTACGGATAGAGGCGATCCCTACTAGCCTAGAACGGGTCTAGCAACAATCAAACAATGCTATCACGCAAGTTACTAATTGCAAATAAAAGGTAGGTGATGAAGACCTACTTGAGTTCCAACACTTTTGTTCGTAGAAGAGACGTTGCCCACGCTCCATTGTCTTGGCCGGTCACAGTCCTCCACTATCTCCGTGAATGGACACCTGCACACAAAGCAAACAACACAAACACAAGCGTGAAATCTAATATGCAATTATACATCAGTCAGGAAGGATATAATTCAACATCAACCATTACAAGTACAATGAGAATGGAACCATAATGATAGTCATCTATTATTAATAATCAACAAAGGAGAATACAACCAGCATCCTGACGTCAAGTCCTCCTTTCGCTGGGTGCTCAGCTACACAAGTCTTGCAAAAGCTTGAAGGGGTGAGGGACAAGCTCTCTCTCTCTTTAGTGACAAAGTCTCCTTACTTAAGTAAAGCCTTATGGATACAAAGAAGGCTTCTTGCAACTCCAATCTTTTGATATCTTCCTTTCAGCACAAGTATTGCCACAAGAGTCAGAACTAGCTTGCTCAAGCCATGGAGACAAGCTTTTATAGAGGAAAAGGAAGAGATAAGGTCAATCACAACAATAATGGATTTGGCTTCATCACTTGGAAACTTCCATGGAATGGTGGCAAACTACTTTCCATCCAAGGAGATTCGAAGCCAAACCATCCTCACTTAACTTGGAATCAGTTTGGTGAATGAGTTGGACAGAACCTTCGGAGGTTTGATTAGTTCAAAACTTTGCCCAAAATGGTTGGCGCGATTGCGACTCTAGGACAGAGCGCTAATGGCGCGCCCTTTCAATAGGATTTTCCCCATTGGTGCGGGCATAACACAGGGGACCAGCGCTAATGCAAAAAGGGATGTTTTTATGGGCAATGAGCAGGAGATGTCTTAAGGGCATACGAAGCTCATGTTTAGAGGTGAATAATGCAAGTGGTTTCAAGTCTTGTCACTTCTCACAAGTCCCGGAATGAGTCCTCCAAGATGCAGGAGAGGGGTAACAGGGACGGTGACAAACGGTGACAAATTACTGTGTAATAAGAGGAATAGGACCTCAAGCCCGTGGAGGATTTCCCAATATTTTCCCCCATCAAACTAAAAATTGAAGAGATCCCTAGGGCCCAGATAGGTGTGGCTATGGAGATTGAACATATTTCATAGGTAGATGACGAATCGATGAACAAATTCATCTTTGTTACCATCAAATTGGTGGTACAACTCGGTTTTTACACCACTCAAATGAAGAAACACATTAAAATGTTAGCTGACCAAGCATTGAAAGAGGAGCGACGATTACTAAATATGGAAAGTCCATGAGCATTTGAAATCCTAAATATTCGTACAAAATTGAAGACATATTGGCAATAGTTACCATCAAAGAAGATTTAACACCACTATGGTAATGAAGGAGTTACCAACATATTGAATTTTGTAATTATAAGATAATGTATAAATAGGGAAGGTCCTCATAACGAGGGAGGGGGCAAAATTTGAAAGGTTGGATGTTCCTTGCTTAGACTCCTTTTTGCAATATTTTGTAAAAAAACCTTTGCCTACTAATTAATGAAATTAATTGTTCTGGAAGACAGATGTGTCCATTTTGCATGGTAATTGGTCATGTTAATGTTTTGTGAATCTTGTATATTGTCATAAGTTTATGAATATACCATAATTATACTATTATCAATTGATCGGTCTTAGTGTAACTATGCTTATAATAGTTGTAGTGTAAGTTAATATGTTTATAAATTCGCAATTGTTTTTTTTTTGTAAGTAAGAATTTCTAAATTATATGAATTGATCTAGATTTAAAAGATGTATAATCATGAGTTTCTTCTCTGCCTCAGAGTGAGGAAACCACAGATATGAGACAAGAGTTATCTGCTCCTAAAGGGGAAACCAGAGTTAACGTTGTTTACATTGTTTTTCAAAAATATAAAACCGTAGAAACTGTAGAGGAGGGTGAGGCCTTGTAGTGCCTGGACAACGGACTGGTACAAAATGATTGTTTCACAATGAGGCAAAGCCATAAGTTCCTTAGTATCCAAATTAACACTCTTCATCCAAGCAGCAACTGTGGTATTGAGTTGGAAATTTCTGAAGCAAAAAGGTATTCCAAAATCCATAGATCAAAAGAAAAAGAGAAACCAACCTGGGTATGATGAGGAAGTCGGTAGGTGATGAGAACTACTATGAAGCCAAACAGGGGCCAAGTTTTATCCACCTTGCACTTGAGAAGTGCCACGCGCCACCCTCCTCCAGGATCTCCTCCAAAATGTAGCAATTGTAAGGGAAAGGCCTGGGTGGGAAAGAAGATGGAACATTGGGTGCGGTGAGAGGCAGGGGAGATCTACGGGGTGGAGGGGGGGAAGAGCAAGCAAAAGGGAGTGTGTGGGAGACCCAAATGATGAAGGAATAATGTGGGGGTAATCAATGTGAAGATCCCTCTAGGAAATTCGCTTCAAGGTGGTGGATGAGTGACTAAGGAGGGTCGAGAGCTCTAAAATTCGATGGGTTGATTTATCCTTGGTATCTTCCTAATATTTTAGCTTTTGATCCAGAAGGTTGCACAGAGCTTAGAGGGCTAAGAATCCATGGCACATTTCCTCTTCCTCCATGGCCACAACTTTCCCTGTGGATTCTCTCAAGTATGGAATGATCTAACATGATAGCGATTGAGTGGTTATCTATGGGTCTCCCTCTATCACGGCCTTAACTAGGGTGACATCCCTATCCTCTATTCCTACTCATGGTTGGGGTACAAGAACTGGTGGGCAAAGCAATAGGGTTTGTAAAAGTGGTGTTGGGAAAAAGGGTGAGCATTCAAAGGAGGAATGGAAAGGAGTTCATATCAAGGCAAGTGAAATAGACTAGAGAAGACGCAATGTTGTCCTTGCAAATTGAGGTAGAAGGGTGCATGGAGTAAATGTGCTAGGTTGGATCCATATGAAGCCAAATGTTCTCTATATGCCACAATTTGTTAGTTGGATGGGGCGATCACCACCTGGTCACTTAGATCTGGAGAGTGGAGATCTCGCTAAGCCAACTTTGAGCATTGAACAAACCAATTTAGGAGGTTCTCTACTGCGGGTGACCAACATTCTAGTTGTTGTTGATCTTCAATGCCTTTGTTGGCAATATATTTCACAAGGGTGTTGGATTTTCACTTGACATGCGAGAATATGATGGTGTTGATGGTGTTGGACTCACCAACATTCAGGATCTCCCCTATATGATGTCCCAACTAGACCTTGTTAGTGTCAGTCTTTGTAGCCTTCCTCCAGTGATCAAACATGCTCTTACAAAGTGCTTTTAAGGTGTCAAGGTCAAATTTTGTCATTTTAGAGAGTCTTCAAGCAAAATTTGGTCATTAGGCATTAGGTCTAGGGTTTGATTTCACTCCTTTCAAAGTTGCCCAAATGTCGGTCCATGTCACCATTCAGCTGAGTCTATCATCATTTAGAAGTTTGTTATCATCATGTCAGGTTCCATTGGGTCATTTTACACCTTGTTCATGCCTCAGTTGCGCCTAGGCAAGGTTCATTTCCCTCTCCTAGGGTTTTGAAGGCAATTTCTCTTGAATGGTCAAATCATTAGCAAAAATTGTATCCAGATGTTCATACACCTTCCCCTATCCTTCATTTACCTTATTAAATACTTCCCATCACTGAGATCCCCCAAATTCCTCAATTTTGCATAAACCCTAGTTTCTTGCCACAACTTGGCAATTTTCTAGGCTAGGCCTGTGTTTTGCTCTTTTGGACCCCTTCCCCTCACTCAATCTATGAGATTCCACTTTCCCCTACTTCCTAACATCCCTCCCTACTTCCAAAAATTTCCCCAATAATTTAGAAGCCCCTTATCCCCTTCATTCCGCTTCGTTTTGACAAAATCCCTTGTTTCACACATCGGGATAAGTTTCACTCAAAAGATGTTTCAGAGAAATAAACGATGACTTTTGAAACAATGAGAGAGGTTTTTGTCCAAAACATACCAAAGAAGAAAAACCTCCCTCACTTTTTACACAGGTATCATGGTTTTAGAGAAATGTCAAAAATACAATAGCCTCGGGAGAATTGATGCACCTCTAAAGTGACCTTGGGAAAATCACGTTTTCTCCTAGCTTGGTTGGCCAAATAACTTTTTTGATGAGTCAAAGGATAACTAAACAAAAATATATTTCCAATGAACTATCATGAGCTCAATTTAGAGTTGAGGAAGGCATTCAAAAGTTGACTGCAATAGCACTCTTCCTTGAGGCAGCCTCATTTGGCACATTTTAACCAGTCTTGGGAGATTTGATTTTGACAAGGAAAATTAACTCCAAATTGAAAAATTATGGGTGGGTTGGAAATTAGACTCAAATACCTTTCCAACGAGCTATCCTATGCCTGATTTTGACACCAGGAAGGCCTCCAAAAGCCTCCTGTAAAATTCACTATGTGGTGCGCGACCCATACAGAAGGCGCGCGACGCATTGGGTGCGCGCGACACACTGGGCTCAATTGGCCAGTGTAAATTTGTATGCGCGCAGCGCGTTGGGCTGGTGCGCGGCACATACAGCCAACAAGCCCAAAAACTTCAAAATTTTGCTCCAAAATTGCCCAATATGCTTGGATCATCATTTGTACAAGTGGGTTGAGCTTCTCTCATAGCTTTTCATCCAAATTTTGATGGTTGTTTGATGGTATTTGTTGTATGGTGAATGCTTAAAGAAAACATAGTAGGTAAACTTTACAGATCCGTGAAGAAAGTTGCAACACATACTCTGTCTATAAACTCATTCACAAAGGAAGTTGCGGAGAAGGCATATGATAAGGATTTGGAGGTGCGGTGATTTCAAAAGTACATTAATGATGCATTATTATGAAAAAGCTGGTATGACTCTGAATTGGCTACATCAATGTACCATTATGGAATTATATATGAAGTAGAAATAGTAAGTGGAAACATTTTCAGTTTGTCAAAACTCCATGGTTCTAAGCTTGGATATCTCAAGGAAACAATCATGTATGAAGTGAAGGCTCTTAAAAAGGAAGCCAGGTCATGGTCTGGAGATGATGAAAGCAACTCTTCAAATGATCAATATGCAAAGGCATCTGCTTGGTATCATGTAACATATCACCCAATTTATTGGCGTCATGGAGATTATGAAGGTAAAGATGAGAACAACCCTCATCTTATAAGCTTTGCATGGATTGTTTATGACATTTTATTCCAAACCAAACATACACCTTGTTTCAAACACCATGGAGACGGACAGATTCATCATACGAACAAGACAGTGATTCCATCAATGAAATGCATGCACCAGGAAGACACTGAAATGGAGTAAAAGGCAAGATCAGCTCCGAATCTTGGCCAAAGCTTCTTTGGCTGAGCATGGCACTTGATGAGGCACCTTTAGCCCAAATTTCAAGGAATTTGGAGAAAATTTTGTCATTTTGAATTTTTTGGCTTGCAAAACAGGTTTTTCAGCTCAACGCGTAGCGCATCGACGTGCGCGCTTATGATTGGGACACTTGCTAGAGGAAAACTTTATAGTTTTGGATTTTTCATGGTAAGTTATGCATGCTCAGCTATTGCCAAAGCATTTCATCAAGTTCTGGAACAAAAGGGCCAAAAACACCATGAAAATCACCTTTCTGCCACCTTTTGCACCAACAGGAAGTACTTCCGGGAGAATGACATTTTGAGGGGGAAAATGAGCTCCAAATTGAGAAATTCCACTTGGGCTGGATAACAGATATCCAAGGATTTCCAACCAGCTATTGTGAGCTTGATTTGGATGTCAGGAAGTGCCCCAAAATCAAGCTGAAAGGCGCGCGGCGCATAGAGATCAGGGGCGCGACGCATAGAGATTTTTGGCCAATTTTCATCTTTCAGCTCAGAAATTCGGCCAGTTTGACTAGTTTTGATTTGTGATGTAATTTTTGACTTCTCTTGATGTAATTGATTGAACAAGATGTAATTTTGACACTTAGTTACTTGTTCTAGAAGATTCATTCACCAAAGAGTGAAAATTTAATGAATAAATTGGTTTCCTACCTTATAGAGGCAAGTTGTTTTGACTGCCTAAATTGTAGTGCTTTGTTTAGAGTTGGTTGAAACAGCTCCTAGGATGATGAGCTCGACCCCTAGAGGCAAGGGAATGGGTTGGATTACCTATATTATGTAATTTCTCAATCATTTTCAGGGGTTGGAGAGGTTGGACTCTTGGGAAAAGCTTGACACTCTATTGTACATATTTTCTCTGCATTTTTGGCAAAGGAAAGACCAGGGTTTTGCAGCACTGTTTTGGATTCATGTGGCTTTATGTGTTGATGGTGTGCTTCTTTTAGTATTTGTAAGTTGTTTATGTGTATCATTTTCCTTCTCTTATCTTCTGCGATTGAACAAATGAAGTGTTAAGGTATAATCCATAATTTGTTATGCTCTGCCTTTAAGTTTGTTTGATTTTCCATGTTTTCATCTGTTTATGGAGAATCCTTGAAAGTTTCTTGTTCTCCTTAACTTCTCACCAGTCAGATCTAGCCATTCATTCTCTTTAAAAGCATCAAGACAATTGCCTACCTTGCCCCAAGTAGACCTCTGCAAAAACTGTGTCTCATCCCCACACCCAAAATTGCCTTTCCCTTAGATTCAACAAAACTCCAAAAAAATCAATTTCAAACTCCTTGCACTTCATACCTAGCCTAAAATTAACTACCAATTTAGTCATCTCGAGCCTCATTGATTACCTTTTGCCGAGATTGACCTGGAGAGATCCCTCTCCTGTCCTCATAGGGCTAGCTACGAGGCTGAGCGTGGTTTGATGTAGCCTTGAGTTTTACCTTATTTCAACCTAAGGTAGATTTGAGTGCTAACATAGTGGCAACCATACTGGGGAGGAAATGGTTTGCTTGTTAGTGTTATTTGATTTATAGCTACAGACAGAGTCTGATGTCACGCCAGGTAGCCTTCGAACTGCACATTGCTCTGCGAGTGCATAGTAGATAAACGTTGCTTCAGTCGATCTCTGGTCTAGCTTGTAATCGTAACATTTATCTTATAAATTACCCCAGTACATGTATTGAGTTAAGATTTGATTGTTGATGGTGGACAAAGATCCGACACTGGCAAGGTTGAAATCATTCACCTGGAGACTCTAAATCATTTTCGAGATCAGATCCAAAGACTCCACTGGAGGATGATCCCGACCAGCAAAAACATGAAAGGACAACATGGATAGATCAGGTATTCAAGTTGGAATTTCATCCAAGAAATTTTGTTCTTTGTCATAAATTATTTCTTCTCTTTTCCCAAGAATGTCAAGAAGGCTTTACAAAGTATATTGTATTTGAGAAGAGATCCTCGGCCTGCAGTTGATTCTTTCCCTTTGAAGATTGTGAATACCAAAGATTTGCATACCTTTGAGCTTGATCAAGACCTTTCTTCTAAATTTTGTGATGACCATCTTCAAATTGATGAGCCCCAAGAGACCAAGATTGATCCAATACCTGCTGTACATACCCCTACACCTTGTAAAATTCCAAATCGGTATAAACCTCTTGTTTTACCTTCTATTCTCCATGCTTTCCCCAAAAAATATGATCTATACTTGCCAAGGTTCGATGGTGAAAGTAAGAATGTCAACGCTGAGCAACATGTGCAGAATTTTGAGTCTTTTCTAGATCTTTTTGAAGTTGATGTAGAAGATGTCAGTATAAGGCTTTTTTCTCTTTCTTTGCAAGCCAAAGTGAAGAGTTGGTTCAGAACCCTCCTTGATGCGAGCATCTCAGATTTCTGGCAGTTCGTCAAAGTTTTTCTCGACAGGTGGATGATCGGGCAGAACCTTTTCCTTATTATAGAAGAGTATAATCAGCTGAAAAGAATGCCAGGGGAGACAGTACAACAATTTTCTGCCAGATTTAACCAAGTTTATTATTCGATGCCAGTTGATATAATACCTTCTCCTAGATCTGCTCTCTTGCACTACCCAAGTGCCTTTGATCCAGAAATGGAGTTTCAGCTGAGAGAAAAGGATATTGCAACACTTCACAAGATGCAGAACAAGGCAGTGAATGTAGAGGCTCATTTCCTGATCTTGAGGGCAAGGTTGAAGGAAGAAGAAAAGAAGAATATTTCAGAGCAGCTGACACTTTTAGAGGAAAATCTTGATCTTTTCGTAAATACAGTAGAAGAGATGGTGTGGAAAATGACTGCAAAAAATGAAAGTAACATTCAAGAACAAGCGACTGACCCAAAACATTTTGTTTCTGATCCCAGTTGTCATAGTGATTGTTTTATAGATCATTGTGAAGAAGAGAGAGCTGTTGATATGATGTGTATGTTTGATGTTGAATTGCCTTAGTTTGATCAGTATGATGATGATTATGTTCTCCAAAAATAAGCTTATCTTGTAGACGAAGCTTATCTTAGCTAGTGTGTGTTAGGAGGAAGTTCAATTTCAGCAGCTCGAATACAGTGATCAACCGATGCATATCAGCTATGACAATGATGAGGAAAGTGCATCAAGGTTTGAAGTAAGTGAAGGATCTTTGCCTTTTTTTTTTGATTCGTTTCAGTTCATCAGAGATAACTACCATGCAATCAGAAATCAAATGTCAACAAGTCTTGATTTGAATCATCTTGAGAGCAATGAAAATTTTGTTCAAGACTTCTCATATTCAGATTTGCAACCCCCGAAAGCCATTGATTGTCAAGTTGCAGCCGAAGACTTGGAAGTGGACACACATGATTTAATGATTCAAGGTGACTCCGTACCATTCTGTTTTGAATCATTTCAGTTTTTGAAGGGTAGATTGCATAGTAAATCTTCAAATGAACAACCTATAACAAATCAGCAATCTCTCAGTGTTAATGTTGAGGATGAGACAGGTAACCAAATTCTTGAG
>APFE030860378.1:0-12275 GCA_000404065.3 Pinus taeda | reverse complement strand
CTAACTCCTTTCCTCCATCTAAGAATCCAAACAACCCCATGCTTGATACCCTCGTCCAAGATGCATAATGCTCCTCCCATGTAGGGAATTCTTCAAGCAAGTGAACCTCTCCATGTGGCCATCATGAAGGATGTCCCTCAAGATGTTAAGAGAACTTGAACTCCCTAGGTAAGAATCTCTAGCCAACACCTAACTGAGGTTAAGGAACCATTGAGCAAGCTATCTCTTATGCACAAATCCATCGTGGACCATCTCTTATGTGTCAAACCATCTTGGACTTGTTGCCACACAATCTAGCAAGGGTCTTGGGAGGGGTGCCTATGGGACAACTACTAGACCAAATGACAACAATGGGACAAAGACCCACTGTCACCTTAGTCAATGTCCCCTGCTCTTTATGGACTTTCACTAATAGGAGGAGTCCCGATATCGAAGGAAATCACTAGAATAATAGGATCAATGGTAAGGTATAAGGTGCTTTCCAAAGCCCATTCAAAGGAGAGGCTCATATAATGATTTGATTGCTTCAAAAGCAAGGTAATGGCTCTCCAAGAAAGGCTTAACAAAGACCCACTGTCATCTCAGTAAGTGTCCCTTGCTCCTTATGGACTTTTACCAATAAGAGGAGTCCTGGTATCAAAGGAAATCACTAGAATTATAGGATCAATGGTAAGGTATTAGGTGATTTCCAAAGCCCATTCAAAGGAGAGGCTCAGTTAATGATTTGATTGCTTCAAAAGCAACATAATGGCTCTTCAAGAAAGGCTTATGGGAGGCCTAGACCTAGGAGGAAGGATATCACTTATAAGGAACACCCCTACAATCAAAGGCTTCCTAGGGAATGTGAAAGACCTCTCTTAGGGTTTTGTGAGATAGTGATCATGTAAAGATTTGGGACCAAAAGAGAGACCTAGGGGAATCCAAGCAAGGTCTAGGGTTTGTAAAATTAAAAGGGGTGTGAGATACCTTAGGCCAAGCAAGGATAAGATAGGTCAATGATAGAACAAATAACCTATGAAATGCCACTAAACAAGTAAGGTGAAGGATATAGACGATTTTAGAGCTAGGGCTTGAGATTTCTCTCAAACTAGCCACGGGAATTGCTCGAAACTTTGAGGGCAGCTTGAAGAAAGGACATCGCAGTAGTGTACCAACTTGCACCCCAAGAAGATGTCTCTAATGCAATTCACACTAGGCCCTAGTTGGCCTTCCAAGGTTAGGGTAGAAAAGTTGAAAAGGGAGAAAAAGAAAGTGTTTTAGGGTTGATCAACTAGGATTAGGACCAATGCCTGCCTATTGGGAGAAATGGAGTCAACATAAACCATGAGATGGAAATTCACACCTCAAGGAGACCTAGGAGAAATTTCACTACCCTAGATGGGGCAACAACAAAACCACTTCTAGAATTTTATACTTGAATGAAAATTTTATGGAGTTTCAAGGATGCATATTAATGAATCCTCTAGGAACATTCATTCATTCTTTAGCTAATGAGTAACACATGCAAAATTACGATAATCTTCAATGGTCCAAGCAATTTGCATTAGTTAGGGCACATTTAATCACCATGAGAAAAATTTCCATGCATTAGGCATTCCTCAAAATAAAAACATAGCATTTTATGGCAATTACAAGATAAAGAAGAGATAAGCTCCAAGATAGTTAACAGATTTATCCAAACATCATAATTCATAATTCATCAAGAACATCCAAATTTCGTCCTTTACTATAGGTTTGAATTCTTTTTCAAGAGAGATCCAAATCCAAAGTGTGATAATAAATACAAATGAGGCTCTACTTTATTTATATGAGCCTTAATTAATTCGATTTGTTGTAATTAGCCTATGTAAGCCCCTAGAACATATTTTAATGGGAAAATTACATTAACTTTGGTGACAAGCCCACCAAATAGCTCAAAAGTACAAAATTAGCCTTCCTAATGAGGCTGAAATGATAGAATAATGGTGTATAGGGTTGTTGGAAGGCCAATATAAGTCCTCCATGTGCTAAGGTGAAGAGGAGGGTGCTCAAGGCTGAAAGTGATGACCAAGGGGGTGGCCCCTTGGTTTGCAAGCTAAACATCTATGGTGCTCTCAAGTGGATGAGGGGATCAAACATGCAATGCTCCATCAATAAGGGCTATGATGATGTTTCAAGCCCTCCCATGTCTCTCCAGATGAGACAAAACCCCGTATGGGCTCTGGATTAGCTACGAAGTTTGTGGCCGACTGGGCAACATGGTCTAAGTGCATCATCATCTCTGTATAGCTGGGGCATGAGCAAGTAATATGTGGTGCTGAAGAAGCCCATGGTGTGGCAATCAATGCTCTGCTATGGAGGAGGCCCATGGCTCTCAATGCTCACCCTACAAGTGCCTTCATGACCCTCTAGAGGGCCCAAATCCCATATAGGGAGGTCGAGCCCAAGATGAAGACCCACCTGCAATCTTGTATAAGATCCAATGCATTTCTTGGCCTTCTAGTACAAAATTCATTAATGCAATTGCGTAAATAAGCTTGCAAACTAGGGGCAAAAGTGGACACTTCATAGTGGCATGCCCTTCCAAATGGGCTTTAGAAGGTAAAGGTGTTTCCTTACTCAAGAAGAGAGGCTAATAAATGACCTTATTAGGTGGTTTAAGCCTGTAAGGAAGTAACAGGTCAATGGACATGGTACACGAGTTACGCCGACCTTTGTTTTTCCACCCTTCTTCATATGCATTATTCCTTTTATTGATTTTTCTTTCTTTTAACTGCTTGGGGCTCCAGGGGATGAGAACATGATGTGTATGATTAAGCAATGAATACACCCTTAAGGTTGGGTAGTTCATCGCCCACCAAGGGTTGGGACAATCCTGGGTTCCTAAATGATGCAGGGGGCACACATAGGGGCCCTAGGAACTAGGGTGATGGCCATGATGATAAAGGGTAGAGCTCTTGTGGGGCTTTTGCCCATGTGCCAAATTTTTATGTCCCGACCATCTTTTGCATTTTATGGTACATTTCTTGTTGTAAGTGGCCAAATTGTGCTTTTACTTTTCTTTTTAGCATCAACCTCCGGGGCATCGTTCCAAGCCCGACCCAAAGTGTGGACAAGGGTAGGGGGAGGCTAACTCCTTACGGACGCAATGGACAAATGTGGATTTGGATGGGAAAAGTGTGAAACAAGGGTATAATGAGCAGAGGGAGTGAGATATATGGTGTCAGGGAGCGGGGCCATGTAACCAAAATTAGGGTTTTCATGTAGTGCCACTCCTAAAGATAGTAGCCAATAGAGGAGATCCCACGAGACTAGGATACAAGATTAACCACCAAGTTGGGACTGGGGAACAAGAGTACAAACCAAGCCCATTCTTTCCGCCGAATCCCCCCACTAATCCATGCCCAAGTGTGTCCAAGACTCCAAGAAAAGCAAGCATAAACACCCAATTACATAATGAAAAGGCATACCTTCAGGGTTGGAAGGCCCACCTTCAGACATATGATCATAAGAGATGGGCGAGGGCACATAATAGCTGGCTCAGGTGGCGGAGAATGGAAACACATTGAGCTATCTGGTCGCTGCAAGGGGCTGCTGGCTGTCCGCTGAAGACAAATATAGGAGAAAAATTATCCTATAGGGGTCACCCATTGGTGGTGGGTAACATCTGGCTCCAATTGGGACATGGGCTCTCAATAAAGTACACGAACCATGTACTCAAATGGGGAGGTCATGAGTACACCAACAATCTCTTGGGATTGTAGACTTGTTGTCTGCACATCAAAGATTAAGCACACAGGTTAGCATGTTTTTACGACGTCCTTTGATCGCACATGCTTTGGTTAGTTCTTAAAATCAATAGGGATCTTTGTTTAAGATGGCTTGACAAAGTTTCTTTCCTTTTCTTTGCCTTATCCTATGACTTCTTCATGATGCTTTCTCTTGTTTTGATGAAATTCCTCCTTAAGCTTGGTGAGCTTCTCATCTCTTTCTTGAACTTGAAGCTTGAATAGGTTAACTTCCTTCCTTCTCTTGTCAAGGTCATGGTCACCGTCTTGTGATTGCTTCTTGAGCTCCTCATTCTCCTTTTTCACACTGCTTATCTCTTCTAGGGCAGCTACATGCTTCGCCATGAGATCTTCTTCGAAGTCATCTTTAATGTCTTCATCTTCTCGGTCTTCCTTGGTCTTGATGTCTTCACTCTTGTTTTCAACTACCTTAAAGGATTCTGGATTTCCTTCCTCTTTACATCATCTTCTTGTCTAGCAGTCACGGTCAATGCTTCTCTTGAGTGGAGATCTTGAAGTTTGTCTCACATAACTTTTGTTGATGAACATTTCTCCACTTTGGTCTTTGTAGCATCTTGTAACCCACTCAAGATTGCGTTCATCGCTCTTGCATTATATTCCTTGGATTCTTCTATCGAATTGTTAGTAATCACTGATTCCCATACTTCAACACCTTGAGCCATTAAGAAATTTCTCATTCTTACCTTCCATATATCGAAATTTCTATTGAACAATGGAACTTTCCCAATTTGATTGTCTTCAGTTTTCACGGATGAGGAAGAGACATTTTTAGAAGGATTGGAGGCTTTCGTCCTTGGCTTTGCCATTTTTGTTCTAAGGATCAATCTTCAAGCTGTTAGGCTTTGAGTGAAGGTATTGGCTCTGATACCAATTGTCGGAAACACTGAGAGGGGGGTGAATCAATTTTTTTTTCAATTGTTATCTTTTACCAGTTAGATCTCTTATAATTAGAACACAAAATGAACAATGATAGAATAAATAATTTTATTAATCAGATATATTGAGTACAACAATAGTGTAGGGCTCCAACCCTAGATGAAGACACCAATCTTCAATTTCCCAGGCTCCAACTTGTATTATTCCAAGCACCGAATTGGACTTACCAAGGCTTTAACCTTGTCAATTTGAGGCACCAACCTCTAGGGCTCCAACCATATTTTTCAAGGCACTAACCTTGTCTCTATGAGGCTCCAACCCTCAGCTTCAGTTTGTCAGGATAAGTTTGATGATTCTTCACAACTCCCAATATATTCTTCAATGAGCTCTGTCAATCCCTTCAGCGATGTCTTCTCCAAATCACTTCATTAATGACAACCTTGTCTTCTTAGAAGGTGTCACTACTGCTCTTCATGTCACCCAAACAAATATCTCCAAAGTCACCTCATTATTGCTTCAACGCATCATAGTCTCCAATACTATCTCCAAGACCTTCAAGATGTCTTCAATAGGCAGCCCAAGTTCTGCACCTGCCCTAAGCCTCTTCAAGGGCTTCTTCAAGAACTCTCCAAGGAAGTCTTCACAATGCTTCAACAACAAGATATTTCTAAATGCTACTACTATAATCTGAGTTTCTTCAAAGCAACAGGTGCAAGCCTTCTTTCAAGATGATTGTCTTGAGTTAACTCCAAAGGATGTCTGTTCGAGCCCTCTGCAATTGACACTGTTCATCCGAGTTTCTCAAACTGTTTACTAGTCCAAGGTCTGCACAAGTCCGAGCTCTCTATTCACTGTAGTATAGTCCGAGCTCCCAACAAACACAGGTCTGTACAAGTGTGAGTGTAGGCGTATCTCTCCAAAATGAGACTGTTCTTCAAGTGTATTACAACACCGTGTAGCAATAGGTACGAGGTGAGCTCCAAAACTGTGCCTCCAAGAGACTTGATCACTGTCCAACCTTAAGTTTGATGTGTATAAGCAAGGTTCGAGCCAAAAAAGTTCAACTGTCCACTTATCGAGTTGTAGACGAGAACTGGTCCGAGGTTATACCCCTGAGGCTGAGCACCGAGGCTTAATTCTTCACTGTTCCTTCACAAATCAAAGCACCGCATTGTAATCTGCAATCAGAGCTTTTCAATAAGTGTATACTTCAGATCTGTCCAAGTTTTGCTACCCATAGCTTAAGCTTGCCGAGTATGCATGTGATTCTGTGCAAGAAATCTGACCCCTTAACACCCAAGGTTACACCCTTGAGGCCGAGCACCGAGGCTTAATTCTTCACTGTTCCTTCACAAATCAAAGCACAGCACTGTAGTCTGCAATCAGAGCTTTTCAACAAGTGTATACTTCAGATCTATCCAAGTTCTGCTACCCATAGCTTAAGCTTGCCGAGTATGCATGTGATTGTGTGCAAGAAATCCGACCCCTTAACACCTAAGTAACCTGACACGTGGATTTGGGATTCATCGGATATGGGGATTCGAGTGTTGGATAACATTCGGATATGTTATATATATATATATTAAAAACTAGATATTTCTTACACGAATTCTCATTCATGATACAAATTCATTGATTTCAAACATAGATCTTCATCTAGATGTAAGTTTTACTGTTTACAAAGTAAGTTAGTAACATTAGAGCATGCATAATACATACAAAATTCAAATACAATTGTAATTTGTGACATGTCACATAAATGATAAATGAATGAATCATAAATTTTAAATTCATACATAATAAATCATAATACATATTCAATTAATCAATGATCCAATAGGAGAAAGACAAAATAGTAAGATAAAGACACTGACAGCTGTAGTTTTCTCATTGAGTCATCAAAATCAAAATGTGTTACATAGGTAGTGCAATGCCAATGGCAAATAGAAAATACAAAACGACTACAAGTGTACAAGCCTCAAGGCAGTAGGTAGCTCATGACTCATGAGTCATCAATCCTCATAGTCATCGTCAAAATTAGGATCACTGCTCTCCTCTACTGCATCCTCCTCCCCTTATCCAAAGTCGTCTCTGCATTTGATGGTGTGGAGGATGACCCCTCTATAGTATCACCATCATCAAACCTAACAGGCTCTAGCATTGGATCATTGAGATCCATGTTGGCCAATGCCAACTCGACACTGCTATCTAGACCCATATCATCTGGAAGGACAACCCACATCTTTGTCTTTCCCTTCAACCACTCTTCCCTCTGCCTATAAAATAAGATGAAGGTTGGTGTGCACATACACCATTGTCTTTGCCCGGGACTGCTCAAGCCTGCTCTTCTTAACACTATAAAAATTCCCATATGTGTTCCAATTCCTCTCGCAACAAGAGGATGAAGTCACCTGAAAGAGGAGCCTCATGGCTAACTGCTGTAGAGGAGGGCTTGCTGCCCCATGATTTCCTACCAAGAATAGGGCTTCTTAGCCCCCTTGTCTTTAATCACATCATATCCTGCAAATCGACCAGTGCCAGTGGAAAACTCTGCAAAGGCATCCTCCACCTCATCAAGCAATGCTTTATCCTAAAAAACCCGCTTGAATGCATCTTTCCTCCCTTGTGAGATTTCACCATCCATGTGAGGAGAGACTTTGCAGGAAGGTCCATCATTCAGCCACTCATGGCTGTATTATTTTGGGTTCAATGAGTGAGACAAACAATGTAAAGGTGTGCAATTCTTGTCCCATCTACTGACAAGAATATCCTGTATAGTACCATAGAAGGCCTTTGGTGATGTCTCCTCACAGACTCAATCATGGAATCCCATCCCTCATAAACCTCTCCTAGGATGGGTTGGTCTATATCAGCAAATCGAAGCAAAGGAATGATAGGGTCCATGATCTGAATAAGTAGATCTACCCTCTCCCACCAAGCATCATCTAGCACTGTGTCCTACACTCTTTTAGAGGCTACTTGATCTGTCTTTCTCCAAAAAGACCAAAACTTTGAAATAACCATGGCCCCAAGAGCGGTCTTGACCTTCCTCAACCTCTTCAACATGATGAATGAAGAGGCAAACCTTGTATCCGCAATCTTCAACAATGATAGATTGTTGTACTCCTTGTAGATAGTGAGGGCATTTGTATGATTTTGTACAAAGTTATGGATATGTCGTGCATCTTCACATAATGTTACCAATCCAAAAGCACATCAGAAGCATGGATTTTAGATGCTAAGTTCAATGAATGGACAATGCAAGGTGTCCAAAACACTTGTGGATATTTAGCTTCCACAGTCATGCCAACCACCTTGCAACCGTTCTTTTGTTTGTTTCCGCAAGGTACAAACCAGACATCTTCATAACTTTCATTAACAACTCACCCATATATTTGTCCCTTTTTCTCCAGTGTATCCACTGCTTTCAAGAAAACTGGACCATTCAAGGAAGACACCATGAAGTTGATGAGTGGGTGTCGTGTTGGATCTGTCCATCCATCAGAAAAAATGCTTACCCTAGATGTTGGCCTTGATGCTTTAATAGGTTCAAGCATTTTTTGCACCTCTTTTTTTGCCTTCGTCAACAATGTGGTTCTAAGCTTCTCTGAACTAGGAGGCACATACCATGATGGAGCTTCTTGAGTTAAAGCTCGACACATCTCAATAAATAGAGGTGAGCATGCAACATTAAAGGATATGAATTTTTGATAGAAAAAAAAGCAATGGTGAGATCAAGCTCTTCCCATTTCTTCTTTTGAAAAATCTTGTCCATTGGACCAAGTGAAATTGCCTTTCTTTTTGTTGCTTGTCCCCCATTAGAAATCTCAAATGGGAATTTGTTGCTGCCTTTCCTCAAAAATGGAAGGGGATCATCATTCTTGTTTTTTTTTTTTGATTTTACAGCCACATTTTCCATACCAACATTGAACTCTCTTTTCATTTCTTTCCTCGTGTAAAGGAACTTTTGTACAAGCTCCAACTCCACAACTTGGTAAAGCTAACAAATGGCCTTTCACACGGAAATATGTGCTTATGAAAGTATTGTGGCAAAAGTTGCATCTCCAATTCACATTGCCTCCTCCATTCACCTTGCTGCTTGGCCCTTCCTTTCTTGTGACATATTTCCACAAGGGATATTTCTCAATGTTACCTCTAGGAGGAAGTCTTCCCTCAACATTACTTGCAATAGAGGGAATACATGCAAGAGACTAATGAAATTGGGGGAGGAAGGGCATCTCCAATGGGGACATTTTTCCCCTTCCTTTGCCTCTTACCTGCTGCCTTTGATTGAGCTAGGAATACTGTAAAAAAAAAACAAAAAATGCACAAATTTGTAAAAGAAATGCATATGCAAACTGCTGTAATGCAAATGCAAAAAAATAGAGAGGAAATGCACTTACCTGTTGCTTGAATCTATTTGAAAACGCTCCCACACCCTTTTTTCCTCGCTCCAAACTCCTCACAACAAACCCACAACCACCTATTGCAAAAGAGATGAGTGAAAATGATGAGAAGAACAACGATTTTCGTTTTTTTTTATGGCTGCGCGGGTCCCTTTTTTTCCGGATCCATGTCTGGAAATCGGGAGACGATCTGGATTCAATCTTTTTCGGAGATCGGGACACGATCCAGATTCAATTGTGTCCCAATAGGACACAACGTGTCTCGATTTTTGGACACGAATTGGCACAAATCATGCCCGATTCGCTGGATTCGGGACACATTGGTCTGTTTGAACAAATCTGGTTTTAGAGCTCAACAAAAGATTGTTCTCAAAAGCATTTGCGCAAAATAATATTTTCCTGCTCCTCGATGCTTCTAAGTTCACGAGTTGTGAACACTTGTGTTTATACGAGTTTCGCCGATAAATGAAAAGACACGTTCATTAGAGGAGAGGCCGATTTGTGCATGAGGTGGCACACTGAAAATATATTAAATCGTTGTCGGAAGGGATCTTTGTTAATAATCGACCAAATATAACATAGTTTTATTGTTACAGAAACCATATTATGATAGCAAGATAGGAGGGGCCATAGCTTTTAATTAAACGAATACAATTAAACAATGTGAAACCATATTATAATGGATGTTGGGAGGTCCCACATGCCACATCATCACTTTACTTGCATACATCGGGACCACATGGATATCAGGGATTTTTTAGGTTTTGCACATGCCAAAGTTTTGATAAAGTGGTAGATGCGATTTAATAATTAAATTGTTAAATTAAATCAAGTCGGGTATGCATATCAGAAGTCAGAGCAAATAAGAAATAAGAGATCGGGTTGAAGGTCAGAGATCAAGATCGAAGATCAGGATCAAAGATCATAGATCAGGTCGCAGGCCGAAGATCGGGATTCAAGATTACAGCAAATCGGAAATCAAAAATTAGAGATTGGGATCGAAGCAAATTGGAAATCGGAAATCAGAGATCGGGATCAGAGCAAATCGGAAATTGGAAATCAGAGATTGGAGATTGGAGATTGGAGTCAGGTCGAATATATGATATCGCATATCTTAGACCAGAGTTGGGTCGCATATATGATATCGCATATCAGAGATCGGAGGTTTTGAGTGGTGACAATAAAAATATCAATATGTTATTTCTCCAATTTAACTTTAGTTTAATATGATATATGTCATCAGGTGTGTTATTATCGTTTGATCTCCTTCCAATTTTTCTTTTCGTTCTTTTCTTGGGTTCCGAAACTCTGATATCATTGCTTTTTCCTTTTGGCTCTTTCTCTTGGGCATATGCGGTCTTCTTTTGGATCTGCTCCTCCTTGGCTTGTCTTGGCTCTTGCTCTTGGCTTCCGATGGCTTTCCTTCAACTCCCGATGGCTTCTCTTTGAACTGCTTCTTGCTCTTCTCTTTGGTACTGCTCATTATGCTCCTTGGGACTGCTCCTTGGGTCCAACGCTTCTTCAATCCATATGGCCATCAATGACAACACTGACATCTCAACATCAAGAACATCCAAATTTCGTCCTATACTAGAGGTCTGAGTTCTTTTTTAAGAGAGATCCAAATCCAAAGTCTGATGATCAATATAAATTAGGCTCTACTCTATTTATATGAGCCTATGTAAGCTCCTAGAACATATTTTAATGGGCAAATAACATTAACTTTGGTGACAAGCCCACCAAATAGCTCAAAAATACAAAATGAGCCTTCCTAATGAGGCCGAAATGTTAGAATAATGCTGTGTAAAGGCTATTGGAATGCCAATATAAGTCCTCCATGTGCCAAGGTGAAAAGGAGGGTCCTCATTGTGATGACCAAGGGGGTGGTCCCTTGGTTTCCAAGCAAAACATTTGTGGTGCTCTCAGGTAGCTGAGGGGTACAACGAATGGTCTCATGGGTATCCAATTGGATCAAACATACAATGCTCCATCAATAAGGGCTAGGATGACGATACAAGCCTTCCCATGTCTCTCCAAATGAGACAAAACCACGTATGGGATTTGGGTCAGCTACCAATTGTGTGGCCGGCTGGGCAACATGGTCCAAGTGCATTATCATCTCTGTATAACTGGGGCGTGAGCAAGTAATATGTGGTGCTAAAGAAGCCTATGGCATGGCAATCAATGCTTTGTTGTGGAGGAGGCCCATGGCTCTCAACGCTCACCCTACAAGTGCCATCATGATCCTTTGGAGGACCTAGATCCCATATAGGGAGGCCAAACCCAAAATGGAGACCCATCTGCAATCCTGTATAAGGTCTAATGCTTCTCCTTGCCTTCGAGTACAACAATTCATTAGAGCAATTGAGTAAATAAGCTTGCAAACTAGGGGCAAAAGTGGACAATTCATAGTGGCATGCCCTTCCAAATGGGATTTAGAAGGTATAGGTGTTTCCTTGCTTAATAAGAGAGGTTAATAAAGGACCCTAATAGGTGGTTTCAACCTGTAAGGGAGTAACAGGTCCATGGTACATTCGTCAAATGGTAGGTGTCATGTGAAATGATGGTGGAACAGAATGGGGAACATGGAAGGCTCTAAGCTACATGCCATGGTACAAGGGTAGCTATAATGAAGGAAGCCCACACATTTGGTGTATCGATATAGGAGGGAGCAATGGTGGTACATGAGTTACCCCAACCTTTGTTTTTCCACCCTTTTTTGTATGCCTCTTTCCTTTAATCGATTTTTCTTTCTTTTATCTGCTCGGGGCTCCAGGGGATGAGAGCATGATGTGTATGATTAAGCAATGAATACCTTCTTAAAGTTGGGCAGTTCATTGCCCACTAGGGGTTGGGACAATGATGGGTTTTGACATGATGCAGGGAGCACACATAGGGGCCCTTGGAACCAGGGTGATGGCCATGATGATAGGGGGTAGAGCTCATGTTTGGTTTTTGCCCACACTCTAAATTTTTATATCCCGACCATTTTTTGCATTTTATGGTACATTTCTTGTTGTAAGTGGCCAAATTGTGCTTTTAACTTCTTTTTTTTCGTTGCATCAACCTCCGGGGTATCGTTCCAGGCCCGACCCAAAGTGTGGACAAGGGGAGGGGGAGGCAAACTCCTTGTGGACCCAGATGTGAAAAGTGTGAAATGGGGGTATAGTGAGCGAATGGGATTGAGATATATGGTGTCAAGAAG
>APFE030860377.1:0-12031 GCA_000404065.3 Pinus taeda | reverse complement strand
ATGTGGTTGTACGCGGGGCACTCTAAGAGGAAGTGGTTTTCATCCTCGATGTTCCTATTCTCACATATATGGCATATCCTTTCCATCCATGGCGTTTTAGGAACTGCCCAACGACTTGTTTCACTATGGATCTCATGAGAATTCTTTCTAATCTTTGCTATATCAATTTCTTCTTTGAGTTAGTTAAAATAAAGAGATACTTTTGATCTTCTAGGGTGGGGTTGATAACCTTCTTATAATAACTTAATTTTCTTTTAGCCACTAAATCTTTCTCACACCACATTTTTTCTTTGAACCTAGAAGTAACAATATCTTTAATGTTATTTATGTTTTGCAATGCATCATTCTCATTGATCTCCCAATAGTTTAACCAGGCCCTTGTGTCTTTATGCCACCCCCGATTGAGCCTTAGGTGGTTTTGGCTGGAATTTAAAGCTAGATTTCTCTATGATCGTCTATTTTATTGAGTTTGTGCTTGTACATCAGAAACCTAATCATAGCTAGGCTCTTAATAGTGGAAAGACCTGCCCCTATAAGGAGAATAGGGTAGGTTGTATTACTTTTAATTTTCAAGCTATAAATTGTAAAGCGCTCCTGGATTTGTTCAATCTTTCTCTAGGATTTTCTGGGAAAAGATTGAGCAAACAATATAATTATGCAATATAATTGTTATTATTTTTTTATAGTTTTATATTATTAAATTATTTAAAATAATAATGATAAATCTGATATTATTATGAGCTATTCTTCATTATAATTAATATATGAATAGAATTTATTAATTATATATATTAATATAATATTTAACTACAAGTAATGATTTACAATACAGTCTGGTGGTATCAATACTTATTATAATATTAATAATTCTATATAGTTATTTATATAATTATTAATAATCCTAAATATTCCTAATAAATTGATATTGTTGATATAAGTCTACCTGAATATATTAATCATATTGGAATATGTGATATTATATATGCTTTATATATTATATCAACATATTGATAAATATGTTTATGCTTATTTAAAAACTAAAATGGAATGATCTGCAATGTTGTACTGAAGCACGCATGTCAGTGTATCATTTTTTACGGAAAAGGACCAAAGACTCAAGGCCCTGTTCCCACTACTTGATAATCAACAGTATAATGTGTGGTCCTTTTAAAGGGCAACAACTAGGTTGGGTTAAATGGTTGTTACTCAAGAATCCTTTGACAATACTCCCACCTCACTGCACTTCACTCTGGAATTCCTTTTTGTTCAAAAATGTGGGAGTTGTACTATCATCACACTCACATCATCCCTAGATTTTCTGGTTACCACTAACTCTACAAGCTTTTTACAAGTAGCGATGGGGCCACCTCTTAATGGTTGTCAAATTAAGTTGCTTCTGAACACACAAAGGCTTGGCGATATCCACTACTTCTTGATTACTAACTTTATCCCACAACCCATCTGATGCCAAAATTAAAAACTCGCAATCAGAGGTTATTTCAATCTTTCTAGTGTCTGGTTCACCTGTTATCCATTCTTTCATGTGTGAATCGGCTATTGCCCCAGATACTGCCAGGGATCCTTGAAACTCGCCAAACTCCGTAGCGGAGGTCCACAATTCCATTCAAATTCTCTATCCATTGCCGCTTGTCCTCCCTTCCAGCTCGATGATCGCATGTAAGGGCTTCTGAAGCACCATCTCTGCTAATACCTGCTCGGCAATCCCCAACATTGGAAACCACTAAGTTACCATTTATAATTAGAGGAGTTACACAAGTTGTACTACTACCAACCTCCTGCCTCAAAAATTCTCCATCTGTCGCTAGGTACCCATCTCTAACGGCCTGTTCAAGAATGTCCTCTGTTTCGTTTTTCATTCTGAGCATTGCGTCCAGAATATTCTGCCCAATATTTTCAGCAGCGAAAGCTGCAGCTTTCCGACCGCTATGACCATCAAAGACGCCAAAAAAGCCCTGTTTGGAATCGCCAATAACATTGAGAATGGCCTTGTGGGTATCTTCCATGAATTATCGCTTACCCTTTTTGAACGAAACCGCATAATGAAAACCCTCCATATTAACCTCCATCGGCTACTCCATGACCATGCGCGGTGCGTTGAGGCCCGGCAAATGGAGTGGAACATCTAGCATCGGTGGGCCCTCCTGGGCGTGGCCCTCCTGGGCTGAGGGAAAATAAAGAGAAAGTATAATTTGTTTTAGTTTGTCCATCGAGAGTTTGTTTTAGTTTTGTTTGCAGTTCTGGATCTCTGTTAGAGCGAAGGCCGAGGAATAGATGAAGATCAGTCGTGGGATATTATTGGGGAGAACCATTGGATTGATCGAAGAAACCGAAAATTGGAGAGACCTGGGATTCCAGCCTTGAATTGAATTTTTTCTGCTTGGAGGTTCGAGCATCTTGGGAATGAGCCCACCAGGTGGACGATAGGCCAAGAGCTATGGCGCCCAAACAAAGATTAATGGCGAGGCGTCGGTGAAATCATCCTCAGCCCTCAATGGCTGCACCGAGGGCAGCATTTGCTCTGCGCCGGCCCGGTTTTACAGCCCTCTCTGTTCTGCGGATCCCGGCTGTTTGAGCCAAGAATCAAAAAGGTTGTCATTGCACAAGTCTAGAACGCTTCAGACACATGGCAACAAGAGTGCCTTTCATAGGCTAGACATTGATAGCGGGCCAGTAGAGAAAAGACGGTGAGCCCACAGTTGAATGGTGGAGATCACCAGCTTCATATGGTTGATGCTGCAGAAAACACACGCAGTCCTAAGATGCTCAAATTTGAGGCAAAGGAGGATATGGGAGCGAGGCAACATGATGCAGAAGATGTTCATCTGGCAATGCAGCCACCGAGGCCTGCTTCTTCCTGCCCTACACTGCTACAGCCATCAGTTTCCAAGCCTGATGTTATGGGTACCAAGAGATGGGAAAGTAGCTCGATATATGGCCCTTCTCGCCTTGGCAAATCGAGAGGATTCGATGAGAAGATATCCTGTGCTGCAACAGCAGATAATGTTACTGTGCCTTCTTTCTCTCGTCCTGCAGGAGATGAAGGTTCGAGGACTGGGTTGCAAGGTTCTGGCATTGCAAACCTCGTCAACAATGGTATGTGGGCATCAGTTTGTGAAAATACAGGTGCTACGCTCGGGCTTTTGGCTACTAGATTGAACCTCTGGTCTCAGGGCACTGCATCAGACCCCAGCATTCCAACCAGGCGTCACGTTGCGCGATTTCAAGAAGACAGACGTGGAGGATCTCATGGTTTGGGCAACGGACGAGAAAGTGGCAGATTTCTGCTCCTAGGAAGTCTGACTTTGATGACTAGCTGAGTAAGCGTGTTAGCAATCCGATTACTCTGCATTGGGAAGTCAACAAGAGTTGCTGCGTGGAAAAGAAAGCAGCGTGGGTAAAATGTTTGGTGCAGATCAAAAATGTTGCCATGATGTCATGTTGTATATTGTTTTAAGAATGGTCATGTGAGTAATGTAAATCCGGTTGAAAGAATTAATTTATTTGTTGTGACATTTAGCTTGGCAAACTAGTGTCACCAGTGTAAATCTATGTTGGAATTTTCCATTCCAACAATAGACAAATCTATTTGTGGGAATGATTTATTACCAGATATGAGAAGACATGACAGCTACATCAGAGATTGAAGGATGATCAAGATCCTCTTGCAGATTGTTAGCAAGCATGAGGTAGTATGCTTGAAAATTGTTCTTGAAGGGAAAATTGTGTTCTCTTCGTGGGGCTGTGAGTGCCTGTGTTTTGGTGGACCTCTCACAGATGAGGTAAAGGAGCAACAACAATGTTTATGGTGGACAACAAAGTAGATGTTTGTTTGAGTTAGTGTGGTTTGTGGAATAGACTCCCTAGCATGTTGTAATAATCATTGTATGTACCCAGAAACTCCAAATGTTGAAGTATGGAATGTAAGCCTTGTAAAGGCATTTGAAAGTTCGTGGTGATCTTAAAACCACTTTGTAATGGTTTCTGGTCAGCCTGAAACCATCTTGTGTCACTGTAATGTGATGGTTGGTGGTGAACTAGAAACCATCTATAGAGTCTTAATGGCTACAGGATTTGCTCGGTGGTGGCATATCGAAGTTGGCGGATTTGCCCGGTGGTGGTAAATCGGACTTGCCTGATGGTGGCATATTGAAGTTGGTGGATTTGCCCGGTGGTGGTAAAACGGACTTGCTCGGTGGTGGCATATTGAAGTTGGCAAATTTGCCCCGTGGTGGTAAATCGAACTTGCCCAGTGGTGGCAGATTGCCTTTGTGGCTGAATCGCCTATGTGGCTTGAGGTGCCTGAGTGGCTAATGTGTACACAGGAGCTTTGTGCTCGTAGGAGCAGGTGGACTGCAGTAACACCTGGCTCATGGTCTCCGATATTGATGTGTCTGAGCATAAGAGGGGTGGTGCACTTTTCTATCTGACAGTTGCGTCGAAAGGCGCAATCAACGCAACTGTTTGCAATTGTTATTTGGAGATGAATATTTGGCTTAGAAAGGCACTAATGTCTCTTTGTTTTTGGAGGTTTTGTACATGCAATTTGACTGATGATGGTGGATTTGACTATCATGACAAGTAGTCATTAAGGGGCGGAGTTGGAAATAATTAATTCCTACTTGTCTATGGTTGTAATTTTCTAATTGAGGAGTTTGTTCCTACATAATAGGAATAAGCTAGAATATAGTTTCTCCTAGTTTAGTGTGTGATTGAGAGAATCTCTCAACCACACTACTGTACGTCTAAGATAGCATTCCTATCTTAAGACTATTGATTGTATAAATATGTGTAATTTGCTCATTCATTGAATAATAGAAAATATATTGATTGTGCTACTTTTATCTGGAAACTTGCACCATCAAACTTGTGTGTACGCGATCACAACCTTGCATTATTATATATGTAATACAACCGACTATGAGTTGGAAGACGGTGAAACGGTCTAAAATTATTGTCTGTACATGGTCGCGCATGGTTGGCCTGATGGCGAGAAATAACCACCGGCACTAAAGTATGAAGGGTGACGTTAAGTTGTTTTTGTTTTGGAGTGAATAAATAGATTTAGTGTTTTTAATTAAAAAAAAAATGGCATTTAGATTTTACAGAATTTAGATTTATCATTTTAAGTATATCTAAGAACATTATAGAACACAAATTGTAATTATTTTAAAATTAATTAAAATAAAATATTAAAGAATAAGTATAAAAAGCTAAACATTAATTATAATATAGTTTATATTCTTTATTCAAAATACATTTTTTTTAATTCTCTTTTTATTGAAAGATAATCCTTTTTATTCAAAATATATTATGGAAGCTTATTTTATTTCATCAAGTACATTCAAAATATGTTTTTCTTTTAAAATCTTTAATGGTTTAATGAAGATTTTCAAAATATTCTCTTTCCAAAATCTCAATAATTTACCAAATATTTTAAACTTCCACATACAAATATTTTTTGCTTTCAAAAGCTTTGGTTAGGTTGTTAAAAAATGTTAAAGCATTCAAAAGAAAGCTTATATTAGAAAAACCTAATGGTGAGAGGGAAAGCAACCAAAATTTCAGTTGAGAGAAGAGTTGGATGATGAGATTAATAGGATGTGCATACCGATAAGAAAGATGTTAAAGAGAAGGGCAACCAATAGAAGAATACAACTATCTGTCTAAGTTTACAACAACAAGTCATATGGGGTAAAGCATTATCAAGTTTAGGATCGGGGAAGATTGAGATTAATAATGGAACAACAATACAACTATATATGTGGATAACAACATCATTATATATGGGATCGAGGACGATTGAACGAATTGAAAACACATGACAAAGAGGTCATGAAAATTTTCAAATTGGGGAGTTTGATGTAGAAGCATCAACACTAGCCAATCCATTTTTGTCTAGAACCAAGAGGGTCATGAAGTCCTTCAAAGAGGAAGGAATTCCATTAATTGTAAATTATATAAAAGAAAATTAGGAAATTTTATGTAAATCCAAGTGTCTGGGTTCTAGAAAAATTTGGGTGGTTAGATTTTTTTGGTGAGCTAGTATTTTTGCCAAATAAGACTTTAACAAAGTAACAAGTGTAGAGTTATGTGTCTACAGTTTTTGGATATATGTCTAAACAATGTCGAGTTCGTTAAGATATTTCCTAGATATAGGAACTATGTATTTATGTACAATTAGAAGTTGGGCGACAATGTCTCAAAAGTAGAGCGAGACAAAGCTTGAGAGAGGAAGCATGAGTAAATTTTGTGTAATTTATTTGTAAATATATATTATTAAATAATATAAAAATGTTTTATGTTTGTACATGTCATATGTGTATTCTGATTTCGATGAAGCAGGTATAAATGGTGGTGTAGAGTAAGACATTACGAGAGGAACGCTCATAAGAGCTCAGCCGAAAGTCCATCCCCTTATTAAATAAAACATTGATGAAAAGAAGATTGTTTCATTCACAAGAGTACTATCATTGACTGAGTTTTGTTATAAAAAGTTGTGTTGTCTGTGTGGTCATATACTAAGAGAGATTGTGTCACCATATTAATCCCATCCATCTCTTTATATTTCATGAATACATATTATGTCGATACCTATGTGATACATATTAGTTTGATTTTTTTGCGTATGAGTAGATCTTTGATGAACGCTTAACTTTCTTGACTTCATTCTTAGTGGGAAGTTACAGGTCAGAATTATATTTTGCAAGATGAATATCTACTACAGGAACTCTATTGAATCTAGTTGTGGTCATTTCTTTTATCTTTAAACCATAAATACTCTTGCATAGAGGAGTTTTTACCATTTACTACAAAATCCGAGATAATGCCTGTGACCAAATTAGCGTAAGTCTGTCGAATGTACATAATGCATAATGTGGGAAATATAGAGGTCTTAACATTTTGAAATTTGCTGTGAGTGGGCCTGACCCCTTATCCTATATTATTAGCTATCCACATTTGGACCACATCTTTATCCAGCTATATCTTTAGGCTAAAAGAAATATATCTAGATGCAAGCTTAAATATCGGCATTTGTCTCATTAAATAAAATAATATTCGTAAAGTCGCTGATACTACCAGAGTAAGCTAGCTATTTGGACTAGTTTGACTTGTCATTGGATTCCCACACTATCAAATCAACTTGGACTCAAATATCTTATGGAGCTTGCAACCTTCCTGCACTGTATATTTAAAATCAGTAGCACCTGACTTAGGGCTACCTAACTAATGAATGCTTAAATTACAGAAGAAATGAGAAAACAAAGAGTACCTTGAGTGGGCTTATGGTCGATATATTCATAAATCAGGGATGGTAATTTAGAAGACCACAAAGGGGAAGAGAGTGGTTAGTAACTTGCAAGACCAAGGCATTAAGGTGAACATACCATTAGGGATCTTTCTTTCGGGGCACAATCATGAATATGAGCATTGATCTTGGAGAGTGAAATCAAATATCAAAGAAAAGTAGGGACCAATGATTTAGAGAAGCCAGAACAACTGTGTCACAATATAAAAAATATTATCGAGCATCAAAATGTCAAATAGCCATTAATAAATGATATAATGTGACATAATAGTTGACGATTCTCACATTGCAAAATAACCATTGAGGATGTCATGGTGCACCATAATCATTGAAGAATGTTGTAGTACAACATAACCATTGATAAATGTTACAATGAAACATAACCATTAGGAATATCTAAAATAGACATAATCCAGCTAAGTTTAATGTCTCAACGTGATATAAGTCTTAAGGAATGATAAAATCTAACATAAGCCTTTAGGCATGTAAGAACACAACGTAACCATTGATGAAGTCATGATGCAATAGAACCATATTATCCACCTCTCAGTATCACAATATGACATAATTATATTATCAACTATGGTCAATCAAATTCAATCATAAGAAATCATGGTAAAAAATAATCAAACATGGTTAAACAAATCAACCATCTTCAACCTTGATTAGCCATAATCAAATATGTTCAACTATTTCTAGCCATAGTCAGCCATGGTCACTAAAATCCAACTTTGGTCAAACATGAGAAACATTAGTGAAACAGGCTTAATAATAGTCAAACATGACTAAATTTGGCTAAACATAGTGAACCATAATCAACCATGTCCAAGCATACTATACCTTGGTCACCCATGGTCAAACCATACTCAATTATAGTTAATCGTGGTCCAAGATCATTAAAAATAATGAGAAATGGTTACACACATTTAAACATGAAAAATAATTCTTAACTAGAGTCATCAATGGTCAACCAAAGTCAACCATACTCAAACATGGTCAACTATAACCGATCATATTTTTCTATAGTCAAACATGGTAAACTATAATCAACCATATTTTTCTATAGTCCAACATGTTCTTATTTAGTAAAACATAGTAAACTATAGTCAA
The DNA here is from genome assembly GCA_000404065.3 of Pinus taeda. Taxonomy (NCBI): domain Eukaryota; kingdom Viridiplantae; phylum Streptophyta; class Pinopsida; order Pinales; family Pinaceae; genus Pinus; species Pinus taeda. The sequence continues at coordinate 3,594 of APFE030860377.1, read as the reverse complement.
GCATGGTCAATCATGGTAAAAATACTCAACTATGGTCAAACAATAAACAATGATCAACCATGGTAAATTATAATCAAACCTTGTAAAACATAATCAACAATGAGTAATCATGGTAAACAATAATCATAGTCAAATATCATAGATATTTTAATATTCTTAACATTGATACTTTAATTTGGAAATCTTCTAGCCTTACCCACAAATGTCACAAATGTCAATGGTCGAGTAGCACAACCAAGGTGGTTGATGTCCCTTAGATGCCATTTTCCACCTTTTTAACTTATTCATGAACATATATCAACAACTTTCAATTGAGTGATGATGATAATTATAAAATAACATACAATAAAATATACTCTAAACACATGTGGATTGCTTAAAAATCACAAGGCATTTTATAACTTTGTATTTATTAAATTTATATTAATAATTTGGAATTTTCCCAAATGATAATGATCTTATACTTTAGTCTATTGGTATGTGGTAGGATAATCTAAATTATTTCCCTTTTTTGTTTCAAATTAGGTGAATATTTCAGATATAAATATTTAATAAACAATAACATGTATTATCTAGGGTTGTTATTTTCTAGATTATATGAGAAAAGTTTTTCTCACAAAAACAATATTATTGTTCTTAATTAAGAAATTAAATTACCATTAATTTAGTTGTTAAAACCAACCATAAAAATAATTACTTCATATCTCTAAATATAAATATTATTAAAAAAATATGTTTTTGATAACCTTAAATTATCTATTACACAATACTCTTATAACGTAAAAAAATAAAATAAACCATATTTAAAATATGTTCTTCATAACCTTAAATTAGCTATTACACAATACTCTTATAACCATTAACCAAAAAAATTATAACATTTGAAAATACAAGTAGCTGATATCTTATAATTTTCATTTGATGAAGGCGAGGATAAGTAAATGGATTAATAGACATAGGATCGGAATCTAAACTATGCTTTTATTGCTGGGATTATAATTAGTAGAAGTTGTCTTCGTATGATATCACGAGACACGGGATTATCTCACAATTTCCTTGAAATTACTGCTATGGTCTGTGGCAGATATATAAAAGCAATTGGAAGATGGAATTAACATGTTGAAATATAAAAACCATTACAGGATAGAAGTGACATCCACTTAGTTGTTAAACGGTGTAAGTAATTGTTATTATATGTATATATATATATATATATATTATATATTATAAAATTTAATCGACATCAACTTTAGTTGTTTAAACCAGTGTAAGTATTGCTTTTATATATATATAAAATTCAATGCTCCCCTTAGTTTAAGTGTTCAATTAGTGTATGAGTAATTTGTTCTCCTTATTATATAAAATTGAATTTGAATTTTCAGTTTCAATTTATACCTGAACGATTTCTTTTAATAAAAAATAATCACCAAATTATAAATATAAAAATTTAAAATAAAAAAATTAAATAAAAAATTATGGTCATTTTTGATGTTTTTATTATATACAGAGGTATTCATAAATTTAGGTAAGTTTTGATTTTTATTTATATTTAAACGAATTTAAAAAATTTAATTTTCATTATAATATATATAATTAAAAACTTAACGTAACATTTTAAAAACAAATAATTAATAAAAATTAATTCCAAAAATCAATATTTATATTATATAAATTAATTTCATTATATCAATCACCATATTAGATAATCAGTTTTATTAGGTCAATTAACTATATTTATCATCATTTTTCTTCAATTATCTATACACATATATATATCTATATATATAATTCATTATATCAATCACATATTATATAATCAATTCCATTATGTGAATAAACTATATTTATCATCTCATTATATAATTATAGGCTACCTTTACCAATATATTATGTAATTATTAAGGGGGAGGTGTGGCGGTCTGGGTGTGGCTACGAGGGCTTCTCCCTGCAAGATCGATGAGGGGAGCTGCGGAGGTCTGGGTGTGGCAACGAGGGCTTCGTCCTACAGGTTGGACGAGGGGAGTTACGACGAGACTTCATTCTACGGAGCGAGGAGGGCTTCTCCCTGCAAGTTTGATGAGGGGAGTTGCGACGGTCTGGGTGTGGCAACAAGGGTTTCGTTTTGCAGGTTTGTCGAGGGGAGCTGCGGCGAGACTTCATCGGAGGCGTGCAAGGGCTACTCCCTGCAGGTTTGACGAGGGGAGCTACGGCAGTCTGGGTGTGGCTACAAGGGTTTCGTTCTACAGGTTTGTCGAGGGGAGCTGCAGCAAGACTTCATCGCAGGCGAACGAGGGCTTCTCCCTACAAGATTGACGAGGGGAGCTGCGGAGGTTTGGGTGTGGCAACGAGGGCTTCGTCCTACAGGTTGGACGAGGGGAGCTGCAGCGAGTCTTCACCAGAGGCGAACGAGGGCTTCTCCCTGCAGGTTTGACGAGGGGAGTTGCGGCAGTCTGGGTGTGGCAACGAGGGCTTTGTCTTGCAAGTTTTACGAGGGGAGCTGCAGCGAGACTTTATCGGAGGCGAATGAGGGTTTTCTCCCTGCAAGTTTGACGAGGGGAGCTGTGAAGGTCTGGGTGTGGCAACGAGGGCTTCGTCCTACAGGTTTGACGAGGGGAGCTGCGGCGAGACTTCACCAGAGGCGTACGAGGGCTTCTCCACAGGCAACGAGGGCTGCGTCCTACAGGTTTGACGAGGGGAGCTGCGACGAGACTTCTCCAAAGGCCAAAGGGGGTTTCTCCAGGCGAACGAGGGTTACTCCACACGCGCTGAGGGTTTGCAGAGGCGAGCAGCAGACGGCGTGAGGAGCGAGCTCTCTTGAGTCGAGCGGCGAGAGGCAAGCAGAGAGGGTTTCGTCCTATTTTTGCTTCTGGCCTTTTTGTTTTCTATCTGCGGGGGCGAGGTGGCTACCCTTGCTGCCTCTGCCCCCGACGTCGCCTCTGCTCTGCTGGGTCTTCTCCTTCTCAGCGACAATTTTGGATTGTTCTTGACGCGGCATATCCTTTGGAGCGTTGAGGGAACAGTGGCGCTATGCTCTGTTTCGTGCCGATTCTATGGATGTTTCCGCTGGTCTGTTTCTGCAGGCAGATGTGCTGGTCTGTTTCTACAGGCATATGTGGATGATTGAGGCAGTGTTTCTTCCTCTGTTTCTCGTCTGATTCGGGTGGAGATTTTGAGGGGGTGGGGAAGGAGTGGCTACTTTTGCTGCTCTCTTCTTCATTTCTTGCGTCTCCTTCCATATTGGGAAGACAGATCTAGCGCTGGTTGCTCTCTTTTTCTATCCTCAGATGCTTGTCTTCTTGGTGCATTGGTGCCACTTCTACACCTTATAGTTGGGTTGCCTTGTTTCTTTTGGGGCACATATTGGCCTTATTGGGCTTTATTTGGGATCGTTTTAGCAGATTTTCTGGAGTTTATTCCTTTATCTGCTGCCCTGTCTGAGGGCGTTTCTAGATACTTCTATTGGAATATTTTGGAAGTGGCTTAGTCCACATTTCTGCATATACTTCTTGCATTTGCAATATGTAATCTTCTTTGATGAATATATCATGCTTTTTCTTCGTGAAAATTATGTAATTATTAAATTAAAATTGAATT
>APFE030860368.1:0-13356 GCA_000404065.3 Pinus taeda | reverse complement strand
GGTAGAGTAGAGTAGGGTAGAGTAGAGTAGAGTAGGGTAGAGTAGAGTAGGGTAGGGTAGAGTAGAGTAGGGTAGGGTAGAGTAGGGTAGCGTAGAGTAGAGTAGAATCAAATAGGCTATAGTAGAATAAGGTAGGCTAGAGTGGGCTAGGTTAAGCTAGAGTAGGCTAGGCTAGGCTAGTGTAGACTAGGTTAGATTAGGCTATTATAGAGTGGGCTAGGCTAGATTGGGCTAGAGTAGGCTAGGCTAGGCTAGGCTGGTCTAGAGTAGGCTAGAGTAGGCTAGGATAGGCTAGGCTACAGTAGGCTAGATTAGGCTAGAGTAGGATAGTAGGTTAGACTAGGCTAAGCTAATCTAGGGTAGAGTAGGCTAGGCTAGGCTAGAGTAGAGTAGGCTAGGCTAGGCTAGGCTAGAGTAGAGTAAACTAGGCCTAGGTTAGATTAGGCACGGATAGCTTACGCTAGATTGGGCTAGGCTAGGCTGAGCTAGGCTAGAGTAGATTAGGCTAGAGTAGCGCAGTAGGTTAGAGTAGGCTAGGCTAAGCTAGGGTAGAGTAGGATAGGGTAGAGTAGGCTAGGCTAGGGTAGAGTAGGCTGAGCTAGGCTAGAGTAGCATAGTAGGTTAGAGTAGGCTAGGCTAGGGTAGATTAGGCTAGGCTAGAGTAGAGTAAGCTAGGCTAGGATATGTTAGAGTAGAGTAGGCTAGGCTAGGCTAGAATAAGGTGGGCTAGAGTAGAGTAAGAATAGAGTAGGCTAGGCTAGTCTAAGTTAGGCTAGAGTAGGCTACTCTAGAGTAGAGTAGAGTAGAGTATGGTAGATTATGGTAGGCTATATTAATGTAGGCTAGGCTAGGTAGGATAGGAAAGAGTAGGTTAGGCTAGGCTAGAGTAGGGTAGAGTAGGGTAGGGTAGAGTAGGACACGCTAGGCTAGAGTAGAGTAGGCTAGGTTAGGGTAGAGTAGGCTAGGAAAGGATACATTAGGATAGAGTGGGCTAGGATAGGCTAGAGTGGATTAGAGTAGGATAGGGTTGACAAGATGCCTTGGGAATTAGATCAAAGGTTGAAATGTGTGATTTGAGAAGCTAACATGTCGTTCACAGATAGTCAGCATCATGAATGGTTTATAGCTTCACTTTTGCCCCACCTACAGATTTCTCTGTCACAACATAAGATAGTAACATGGGCGGAATCTTTGGAAATCACATTGAGGTTGAATGAAATGGTTATTTAGGATGCGACCTTAGGGGTGCAACAGATTCACTCTCAGTTACAAAGCCTCTACTTAGATTTGTTGAGCTTGAAAAAATATAAGGAGCCTAAACTAGAGGTGCAGGCAGAAGTCTGGTGTCTAAATCGTAAGAACTGGAGGCATGATAAAGACCACTGTTCCATATTTATGAATTATATTACATGAGGGGGAGAACTCCATTGAGGTGAGAAGAAGATATAGCAGGACCGAGCATGGGGACTATGCTATGGTGCGCTATTTGTTAGGTTGTTGGACAACATGTGATGGATAATTTCCATTTACTTTAGAAGTTCATCCAGACATCACAGCAGTTGTTCTTCACCTTCTGAAAATTGGTGGGCCATAATGCACGCCACTGTCGAATCTATGAATGGACGATGGAAAGAACACCTACATACCGGATGTAAGAAGAAACTCAGCCTCGAGAGCAGGGCACTGGAGTAGCACACGGAGGATATCAGGTTAGAGGAGGAGGCCAAGGAAGAGGAGGGCCTTCTAGAGGCTAGGGTCAGGTTATTTGTTACAACTGCAGGACACTAGGGCACTATGCATGGGAGTCTTAGAATCATACATGCTCATGATGTCAATATTGCAGCCAATTTGACCACACTATAGAAGAATGCTTGGTGCTGATAGCTAAGATGTAGTAGAAGAAGGCGCATCCTCAACAACCTATGTAGATCTTACAGGTGATGATAGTTGAGCCATGTGAGGAAGATCAAAGCATGAATATAGTGTTGGGAAGCAGAAAATCGACTGGCGATGATAAGGATAACTAACGTGAACAGGACGGATGGGTCTGAAAGGCCTAGGAAGAGGAAGTGGGCTTTGATCTAGTGCGTACTAAGGAAACATTTATGGAGGCCAAGAAAAGCTTTGCGTAGGCATCCACCTTAGGAAGTCAAGGTAAGGTGCAAGAAACTAGCACAGCTATAGAGGTTTACCCCTCTGTGCTTACTACATTTTTAAAGATCTCCATAAAACTGATGTGCAATAACAAAGCCAAGGAAGGTTTGCAGGAGTTAATAAACAAATGCACTAGCAAAGAGAATGCCCCTGGTGGACATTGGGTGGTAATAAAAATTGGCAAACATAAGGTGAGAATAGGGCGAGAGATGAGACTCACCGTGCAAATCCAAGATTATGAGATGGACCAGGTCATTTTGGATCTAAGTTCTAATGTGAACATTTTTCCAAAGTAAACATGGGAAAGAATGGGGATACCTGTGTTGCAGTGGTCTCCAATTCAGCTCAAAATGGAGAACTAGTAGAAGATCATGCCTATGGGATGATTATATGGAGCCACAGTCGATATAGAAGGTGAGAGCATGGCGACTGAATTTGAGGTGATAAAGATCGTTGATGACAGTAATCCATACCATGTAATCTGGGGAATTCATTGAACCATTGACATGAATGCGGTTATCAATTTGGAGAAGAGGACAATGTCATTTGAAAGGAAATCGCTTCGAGTTGTAGTTTCGTTGGACCCTGCAGAAGGAGGGCACTACACTGAACCAATCCGTGATTATGAAAAAAGTGAGGATGAACTAGAGCAGATCTATAAAATAGCAACATGAGACTAGGACTATATCAATCCAACAACAAATGGATGGATTTCATGGGACCAGGAGAGTTCATGCACCTATCATTCAGATGAAGAGTTGAAACATTGGCAGAATTGTCTGCATGAAGTATCCACGTTGTGATGCAATATGATGATGAAATCGCTACGTTGTGTTTCATTAGAGGTTAGAAATTTACCTTATTATGATGGTTTAATTAATGTGGATAATTTTTTGGATGCATTTAATCGTCAATTACATGAGGATCACCACTTACAAGCATTAGATTTGGCACTGCATGCTACGCGTGTATGATGGTGGTATATGCAGAAGGAGAACTTTGATGGATGGTTGGATTACAGAAGAATTATGAGGTTACAATTTGGGCTCCTTAACACTACATTGACTGAGAAATATAGGAGGAAGCATGATCTGTGCAATCACCTAGCAAAGTGGACTAAATCCTGGGAGACAAAACCACAACTAGAGTGGGTACACCTATTCTTCCATACTTTGGACACAATTCCCATGAACTGGTATCTGGAAATGAAGCTTTGCCATGGCATCGTGAAGTGGGATATTTTTGACCTTATGTTTTGAAGATGGCTTGGCCAGTATTGATCAAGCCCTATAGAATATTAAGGCAGTTATCTTCATAATGCCACAAGAACCTATGGAGTGGGTCCAGCCAGACCAGAGTACCCAACTACGCAATGTGTTGGAATTCTATAATGTGAGCATTGAAGAGGAGGATGATGATCTAAGAAATATTAATATTCCAAAGGCAGAAGGGCATCGCGAAGTTGAGGGACCAAAAATAGACGATTTGGACATCACTGCGCTATTAAAAACAAAGCAATTAAACATTGGGATTGAAGTAGAATTGAAGTTTTCCAAGATTGGAGATTATTGGGACGACACTACTATGGACAAGGTTTCTAGGTTACTCTGTGAATATCAGGATCTGTTTCGTACCAAGTTTTCATATTTGAAGGGAATAATTGGTGATTTGAGCATTATGATTATTAGTCTGAAGCTGGACATGAAGCCTATCAAGAAAATATTATATATTCTTCATCGTAAATACAAGGAAAAGGTTTTCCAAGAGTTAGATAAGATGATGGAAGCAGGCATCATAGAGCCCATTGAAGAATCTGATTAGGTGAGTCGGATGGTTGTTCAGGACAAGAAGCAGAAGGTTGAGATAAGGATTTGTGTAGATCTGCAGAAGCTTAATGATGCGTGTGTCCATGACCCATCCATGTTTTTAGATATGAAGTGTTGGACAATGTTGGAGGGTAGGAGGCCTACTCATTTACTAATGGGTTCTCTGGATACCATCAGATTAAGATCACGCTTGAGGATAGGAACAAAATAACCTTGCGATAGAATGGGGTTGTTTTCAATACACTATAATGCTATTTCGACTCAAGAATGCACTTGTGATATTGTCTCACATAGTCATCACAGTGTTCAAGGAGTTCATTCATAAGTTCTTGGAAGTGTAATTTGATGACTGTGTTATGCTCCTATACTAATAGGTGTCATATTTCATGATTGACTTGATGAGCTCTGTAATATGTTCATACCTTTCCTTTTTGCAAAGGTTTTCCATATTTTCAAAAAATAAAAAAATAAAAAAATGTAAAGAGGGTATACCCTAAAAGAAAAATCAAAGGGTAAAAAGAATAAAGCTGGTCAAAAAAGTGAAAGAAATGAACCCCAAACTAAAAAGATGAGGAAAGTGTGCTAGTCTAAATGCCACTACTATTTCATTTTCTGTAATAAGCAATTGTGTGCAGCTTGTTAACTTTTGCCACAATTGATGAAGAGTCAAACAGCTCAAACTTGGCAGATAAGTAGATAGGTAGAGTAAATAAAAAGGAGCTCAACAGTTTAATCTAATCCCTTGGATGTAATAAGTGTAGACTTAGGTAGGCTTGCCATGTTAAAGAAAAGGATGATTTGATAAGGGTTTGCCAGTCTAAGTGCACCCAAATAAAGAAGAAAAACTGTCAGGCTAAGTAGGTAGGGTAGGTAGATGGTGTTGCAGAATGATAATTGTGATGAAATGTTTCTGAATGTGTTGATTTTTACTTTTATCACAAAGTGAAAGTCAAATACTTTACTTGATGTAGTTCAAGCAAGGCAAGGTTAAATAACTAACTTCCATTTACATATTCTCTAGAGATTTCACTAATTTCCCCTAAGTATTAAGGTCTTTGAAAATCAAAGGGGCTCAGAGCATTTCTCTGACTCTTGGAGGGACCAGACCCTCAGCCCAATGATCTAAAAGCCTAAGTACTCATAAATCTCATTCATTACATTTCATAAAAGTTTGCCTAAGTGAAAAAACCTATTTTACATAGGAAATACATAATATCACTTCAAAACCCCCTTTAGCCTAAGTTTCTATGTGAATGCTTAACATAGGCTTAGTGCTTATTTCATTATGTTTCATATTAACTACTAACACATAATATATAACTCCCATATAAATTTTAACCCTTCCCCGTATTATGTAAATATATTAAAACCCAAAGTCCACCCCGATGGTATATAACCATTATATAAGTTAATAAGGATTGACAAACTTATCCGAAGTTTGTTAAGAATCTTCCTTGCTCCACAAAAAATGGGATTAATTAACCATCTAGGTTAATTAATAACCATTACCCCGACCAATTGTGATGCGCCCGATATGATTAAATCATCACTAAATATATTGGGCCCGCTGCATTAACTCCCCACCATTTCCAGCACCCGTCAGCCATCCGATCTCCGCCTTTTCATCAGACGATTGACGATCATATTGCGATCCCCCTGGAGACCATGCTTCAACTTGCGATCACTACGCAGTTTTCCACCGTACCCTCGCCATGCGTTGCCTACTCCATATGCTCGCTTGCGCCCAGCCCGATACCACTTGACCCCAAAAGCAGTGAGGTAAAACGCTTACCACCCTGCGTGTAACGACAAAAGGTCCCATCCCACTGATGTCATCTGTCCAATAAACGCCAAAAAAAAAATCTCGCCAAACCAAATTTCATTAAAAGAATGATAAAACGTCATTTTCACTATAATGCATTGCATTGAGTTCCCATGCAAATTAATGACCTAATCCATTATTCCATATTTTCAACCGCCACCTGATGAGCAAGACTACAGTACGAGCTTTGCAACCTGTCAACCAACCTATCGTTGTATGGTTTTCTTCCTTAATCCAGGTATTTATCCATTTTTTCCCTAAAACCCTGCAATTTCGGTTTTCCACTGGGAATTCTGCTAGATAAAGCCAAATTCAAGATAAAAATAGTCTGTAATTGCCATCAAGAGACCTCAAACCAACTGTTTATTCCATTTTTCTGACAAGAAGTCTGAAGTCCAGTTTGAATACACAAGAACCAAATATGGAAACTCCCATAGCCCTGAATGTCATGCCCATGAATGCACCCCATAAAGACTTAGATTATTTACCCCTGGCCGACAAAGTTTTCCAGATAAAAGACCTATCTGGTGATGGTAACCATCTTAAAATATTCCCATGTATTTCCTGCCCATCTATGTCATGCCCATGAACGAGCCCCATAAAGACTTAGATTATTTACCCCTCACCGACAAAGATTTCCAGATAAAAGACCAATCTAGTGATGGTAACCATCTTAAAATATTTTTCCAAATCATAGATAGTCATCTGAATAATTCTAACTTTTTTCGAGTGTGGGAATCCAATATTCCCATGTATTTCCTCCCCTCAGTTCATGTTTTCTCAAATATCATTCATCAATGTTATGCCAACTATGACCCTATCCATAGAGCAGTTATGTCCCCGTCCCAAATTGTTCTTTTTCCCATAATTACTAAGTCCACTAATGAAATGATATAGTTCCATTCCACTCAGCCCTTTGCTCCTCTTTCCCAGGGATATCTACTTGAAAAAGCTCCTCAGTTGCCCAAATCAGAGATAACCCACATTGCTCATATGTTTATGTTACCAAACTGCCAACCCACTGCCCCACCTCCCTATCTGTAGACCTTTTTCACTGAAACTAGTAGAATTATTGTTGACATGATATCCATGATCATGGGATTTAATACGAGTGAATATGTTGATGATATTACTCTAGTTTTGTTGTCAATTTTTACTCTTGGACAACCCCCTACTGTCAAGTATGACTATGCCACTTTCATTGCCAATAAAATCCATGATCAATTCATGAGTTTGGATAGGGAAGGAGTTTTCGAATACACATATTTTATATACCATTTTTTGTTATATCATCAGCGAGACAACTTTCCTTTCCCTATCAGGAAATTGGTCTCAAAAGGAAATCGAAGGTTTGTGATCTTTTGGACCTCAATCTTTCATAAAATTCTAGAGTCTCCTTATACCTATAATGAATTCATTGACTCGTTTGTACATCCAGCATCCACTCTGTTGATGGGAGTTCCCCCTCCTAGACTCACTGGTGAGATGAAGAAGATTCTCCAACTTTCCACGCAGTACAGGATAGGTGACTGGTACCTATAGCAAAATTGTACAGAAATCAGAATGTACAGGTGTGAACTTTTCCCTTTGAAGGTGCCTAAATATGTGCCCATGACATTATTTTCCCTAGAGTATTTTAGACAAATCATAAATGCAGACTTAGTCCACTTTTATGCTGCCAAGAAGAAGGCTCAGTTAAGAATAAAGAACCACAGTTATGCTCCTGTAAACTATGACAGTCTTGTCAAAGTTTTAGCAGGATTGGAAGGAATATCCTTCTAAACTATGTTCATTGGCTCATTCCCTACTCATATTTGAGGTGTTTCCACCCTCCTTCTCTTCCTCTGCCTTCTTACTATAGCCTTATGCAGTGGGTTGTAGAACACATATAAAGGAGGAATTTCAGTTACCTTTAGGATAATTTCCAATGTGGGTAATGCAAGAATGATTTCTGTATGTTGTGAACATTCCCCTTTCTCATCCATTGACTTAGACTCTATAGTTTTCTGAGTTTGTAGAGGAGTGTGATATTTTGTTATTTCCTAGGCATATGTTGTCTTAGGAGTATATTATAGCCTTTTATTAAATTGGTCCCATTATTTCTCCAAATTTTTGCTTTTTTCGGGACCAGTATCATTAGTTAGGTCACTTATGACGTGTTTTTCGATAGACCTTCTGCTGGGTTCCACTGTATTCTCTATGTCCTACGCTTTCCCTGTATTCTATGCTTTCCCTATATCCACTTGAGACTCTATGCGAGAATTTGGTCCCTCATTCCTGATAGTTACAATGGGAGTAGGGTTGTCATCAACCCTTAACAAATGCAATGGAATTGTTTCGAGCCTTTGACTTCTGAGTTCGTGAAACTTCTTAAAATCATCACGACTCAAATTATCCTTTGCCCATTCCAATGCTTGTTTGAATCATTGAGCTGATTCTCAAAGATCCCAATAATCATTAGCCTCATTGATAAATTGATTAATCTTTACTGCAGTAATATTATGTACTATTTTGTTTGGATAAAATTGCCTCAGTATGGAGCATGAGGCTCTCTAGGCTTAGTGATTCCTTGGTTGCATGGTTGAAATTTTCTAATGAAAAAGAACAAAATTGAATGGGAAAGGATGGCCATAATGAATTTTTGTTATCTTTTATCGTCTTGGTTAGGTCTTTTCCCATAATCTAGTGAGCTATTTCTCTTACTATTGTCTTGTCAGAGACATACAAAGGGAGGACATCCGCGTTCCCTGTAATACCAAAAGATCTGATATATGTAAAGCATTCTTTAGCAAAATACTTACCTACTACGAGAAGGTCTATAGTGGCTTCTTTAGAAACCATGGTGACTTTCTTATTAAAAATAAATTGATGCAATTGTAAAATGAGACCATGACATATTTTATAAAAATTGGGTATATAATGGGATTCCCAAATCTATTTGTGGTTGAGATGAATGGGTTAGGGGCCTTGCAATATCCATTTCCAACCCATGATTCAAAATTTAGTATAGAAATAGATGACATCCATGATATAGGCACTGAAATAAAATGGAGGAAGGTTCTCTGTGGAGGTGGATCTCTTTTGGCGGTACTCAGAAATAGCAGTACCTAGGTTATCAGATAAGATAATGGGCCAATTCATTATATGGGAATTGACAGGAGCATTAATTAAAGGAATCCATTCTACGGAAAACTTGGTATTATTAGGTAATACATATAACCTACATAACATAGAAGCTGCATAGTTATAGGGGTTTTCCAAAGAAGCTACAAGATACATACTCATTTTATCATATTTGAATTTTTTCTCTAGGACCCTCCAACTGTGGATCATCTTGAAAGGTTCTTCAATTTTCTTCGCGAAGTTGGCTACGTATGTTTTATCATATATTTCTTGACGGTAAGGTATATGATACATTTTATTTAGGTCTTCAGCTTTGAAGGACCCCATTAGCTCCATCTTTGATTTCATGAATTGCGTGTCTTCAGTATTGAGATTTTTGACCACCCATCTAATCATATGAGTGTATGGGAGAATTCTCGCTCTTGCTCCTATTTTGGGAGGGAAGGAGTAAGCAACATCTTTGGATTGGACCCCCACCGGTTTTATTGAGTCATTTTTTGCCTCTATGATAGTAATTTTAGGACGCTTATCTTCAAGTCTGTTGTATATGACTTCCCATGCCGTCCCTCCTCATCAAGGAATATAGGCGACATCTCTGATATAATAGACTCTGTAATTCTCTACTTCTTTTGATTTTTCATTACCTTCGCGATCACATTTCTCTTGAGGCTTGCTTGAAATGAAAGATATATATTAGCACACATAATGGAGGGAAATTAACGAAGAGAGTTCTTTGAAATGACTTTGAATCGTGGGAAGATTTTACATGAGATTTCATTGTTAACTAGAAATAACTTGAAAACATCAATTCCTCTCCTTGAGGAATTAATTACTCTATCAAGACACTCATTATTACATTAAATCTCAGTAACTTCTCCACGCTTCACACTTTATTTGCGCAACACAACTTTCAAACTTTTCAATATAACATTATTCGAAGTTAATGAGAAATGTGATTGCGAGAATCGCAATATCACATTTCGCAAATTCTTAAGGGTTGACACAATGGCATTCTCCATAAATTTGTGATTTGCGAAGTGTGATCGTGTGTTATTAAAGTGTGGTGATCAGAAAATCATAGTGGGGACCTCATCACATATTTCATTTCGGGATTTTCGATGGAATGTTAACAATTGTTACATGGACAACTTTGAGATGCAATTTGTGATAAGAGCTTCAACCATGAGTTCCTTTTTTAAGGTTTTTAAGGAAAATTTGCAGAGTTTGCATTTATTTATATGTCAAATATTAATTACTATTACTTGTATAAATGGGGGGTGTGGGGGGGGGGGGGTTGTTACATATTACAACACCACCCTAGAGGGATTTTTAGTGATATTGTTTATTGGGTGTACTTTTAAGGCACTCCTTGATGTTAAGGTCATTAGTTAAAAACCCATGTGTAGTCCCACCCACCTAGGAAAAAAAAACTCTCCCATATGAAAGGTTTATGATTTATATCAATCATTGATCCAACACCTAGGATTATGATGGGGTATTTTGGAGTTTTGTTAAGAAGAAAATATATTTCAACAATGTGAATAAATTCTATTAAAACAAGTGAAGGGATGTGATAGGGCGTACATCATAAAAATTTTATTCAATACCTTCTTTTTGTGTGGACTCTTTCTTCTCTCTTTATGTTCATCAACTACACTATGATTTCACCATGGTTTAATATGTTTGATGTTAAGAGTGTAAAAGAAGGTAGTTTATTTTCTAAGAGTATAAATGGATAAGGTTTTCACCCTTGGACATAAAGTTTCTTTCTCTATTCAATGTTTTTTGCATTGTGCCATTTCTTTTAATTCAATTATGAGATTACTAATGGCATTGTACATGTGTTCCTTTTCTCATTGTAATACTTTTCACATGTAAGGTCACATGATATTTTTATGTTAAGAAGGGTGTATCTCTAAGCTATAGCACAAGTAATCTTCAAACAAGTATCATAAGGATTTCTACTTCTAATGATGGTCAACAGTTAACGAAGCCAAGGTTTCAATGAACTTTTAAATTTTACATGCATGCTTTTGAATGAGAAGAATTTGAAATGATACTCATTAAGGGTGTGCCATATTAGGTTCTAATAATCGTTTTGGCTTGGGGACAAAATTCCCTTGTGGGATTGTTGAGAGAACCATAATCTTTGGCTTCTTGCAATGATGGGGGCAATCTTGTAATTTCAATTCATACAAGTAGGCTTCATTTTTTTACTCAAACTCAAATCATACATATGTCAAAACCATCAGTTATTGGTTTTACCAAGAATTCAAGCCACGATATCAAGATATTCTAGCTCTATTACATGTTTATGCATAAACTAACAATGGAAGAAACATAACTATTTTAAAATCTAGGATTACTTTTGATTTGGCAATTGAATGGAACTTAATTTTATAATAACTAGATAGGTAACCTAATTTGCATAATGAATTCTATATTAAGGGAATTCAAAATGCGAATGTAATCAATTATGGAGCTTCTTGGTTGGGTTGATAGTTTCTCCACATGGACAAGACAACATTAATATTGATATTGTTTGTGAATAGAAATAGGATAAATAATCATATATCTTATTTATCAATAAATCTAAATACAATCGAAAATATTAAGATCTAACATTATGAGAAAAATATTTTATGCATAACTCAATATGGTCAACCTATTCCCATTGTTATACAAATCTTAAAACTAGAATTAAATGTTTACAATAAGAGAGAATGTGCACAACTTTTAAATTAACATATTTAACTAAGAAAACAATATCAATTACTAGTGATGAAAACCTATTATTATTAGTTATATAGTCATGTCACTTTAGTTATATAGTTGTATAGTCATGTCACTTTAGTCATGTCACTTTACACCTCCTCAAGATAGAAGGACAAAATTTCTTTTTGATTTTATAATAAGTAAATAACTTTCTAGCCATAATAAATCATCCTATAACATTGAGAACCATCATTCATTGTTGAAAGTAGTTAATAAATAATATTATAATTTCTCAATACCCATATGAATACAATATTTTATATTAGATACAATATCAAATCACATAACAACACCACAAGAATAAATGGCATACACTTTGTCATATTTTTTCTCTTCACGATCTACTTCTATATCATTAACGTTTTTAAATCTTCCTTGCGTATTGACTTCTCTACACTATAAATATATTTAATATGTTTTTCATGGATTTGAGGAAAAGCTTTCTAGATGGCTTCCATTAATACTCATATGATGCAAATGGTGCATTTATTTTCACACAGCTAAATGATATTTCCTTGATTGTTATGAGCATGACTTTCTTCACAGATTGAGGGGTATCTTCCATGGATACACCTTCATATTAATATTTAGGATCAAGAGTTCAGAATATTATTACATCCTATCATATATTTATTAAAGCATTAGGTTTCAAGGGTTCCTTCACATCCTTTGTTATCCTCATTAAATGAATATTCAAAATGATCATAAATTCATATCCATATGAAAGAAAATTACATAGAATTTTTTTTTTCTTTTATATAGCCCTTAAGAAAAACATCCCATTTAAATGATTACTCATACAATATCCATTTTCCAAGTTACCATTGGATAATGTATTCTAACTACTCATATATACGATAACTTTTCTTTGGATGAGTAATAGATTTATTGCAATAAAAGTATTATTTGACATCATATCTATTAGATTTGAAAATAAATTCCCTTACATTGAATTACTAATCATGTAACAATTACTTGTTTCATTGATGCTCATTTAGTTTAGAGTTCTATTAAAAAAAAAATTTGATTTGTACCAATGCATAATCATGCTTACCCTATCATCCACTTTATCAGCCTTTGATAAACAAGTTGAACTCCATATGTTATGCTATGGGATCAAATCCCATATATCATGGAATCAAATCCCAATTAGTGGAATCACTATATGAGTTCTTCAATTAAATAAGGAATGGAGACCAACATATTAGGGAATTGGTCTTTTATTTTTTAATGGAGTCACTCTCTATCGTTTTAAATAATTGTCACTCACATTGTGTTAAGCAATTTGGGTTATTGTTCTAAAATTGAAAAAGTAATAGTAAATCAAAATTAATAGAAACGACATGGTAAATGCAGAAATTAAAATAAACTAGATAACATAGTAAAATAATAAAATGCAGGAGTTAAAATAAACACTAAAAAAACATAAATCTAAATTTTAAAAAAAAACATGCAAACATTTTTTTTAATACAGTGGATAGACCAATCTTAAATATTTTGGAAATGGTTGTTCAATAAAGGAGGCCCATATATCTGTTGAAATAGGTTGTATATATATGAAATGATTAATCAGTTAAATAAAATAAACAATGATTCAATCAAGGAGGCCAATATAACCGTTATGAGAAACCCTATATACACTGTTTGGAAAATTTC
>APFE030860366.1:14829-57198 GCA_000404065.3 Pinus taeda | reverse complement strand
TATGGGGTTAGGTTAAGAATTTGTATCATTAGAAATTTAAAAATTGTTTTTAGATTACCAATTTATTCTAATGTTATTCTTTTATGTAATTATTGCTGGTTTTAAACTTATTCATCAAAATATTTATGCAAATAATATTCCAATGTTAATCTCTATTTGGTTTGAGTAATGCACTATATGAATTTAAATTCACCGTAAAGTGGTTGTCGTGACCGGGACAAAAATATCTCATACAATTTTGATATATATATATATATATGTATGGGGTTAGGTTAAGAATTTGTATCATTAGAAATTTAAAAAGTGTTTTTAGATTACCAATTTATTCTAATGTTGTTCTTTTATGTAATTATTGCTGGTTTCAAACTTATTCATCAAAATATTTATGCAAATAATATTCCAATGTTAATCTCTATTTGGTTTGAATAATGCACTATATGAATTTAAATTCAGCCTAAAGTGGTTGTCGTGATGGGGACAAAATTGTTGATGGCGTCTAGAAACTCTGAAACACTACATATATGATCTTGCAGTGGAAAACCTTAAAATGCTCAGGTTAACATAGGCCTTTAAAGCAAAAGTATCATTCTAGAATCTACACAACGATTACAAAGAACATAGATAACGAGACAGATCACAGTGGAATAAATCATGATTTCGGAACCGCACCATAACCCTGTCTTGGCTCGCCAAGAGGTATATAGGGTGTCCAGAATTGCCAAAGTCTGCCCACTTATAGAGATTAAACTTATCCGCAAAAGAAGAGATTGTCGAAACCATCAGCGCGGGGTTCATGTTTGATCTCCAAAATGGAACAATTAGTTGATGCTTAAAATGCATATTAAATGTCATGATATTAATAAGCGATGATTCTTTCACATTCCTTCTCCGGTGTTTGTTCCATTAGTACTTCACGCAGATTACAACCGTGGTTTTTGTTTGGTTTTTATTTTTTATTTTTATTTTATTTTATTTTATATTATATAGAGCGAATTTCATGTCCCCAACCAAATCGTAATGTTCCACAACCTGACCACGCAAGACTGATGGAATAATGATTGTTTGTCCAACGGAGATATAAAATGGACAAATAGGGTTGGAGTGAGTAGCGAAAGCGATCTGCAATGTGTTGTTGGACGAGCAAATGGAATAATGAGTTTAGGGTTTTTCATCAGACGATATTCTTATCTGATTGTCACTTTCCGGAGATTCAAAATCGAGCTCTGTCTAACGATCTTTATCCCGCCATAAGTTGTATATAACGATCTAATTTTATTGAACACATCCAACCATTCATGTTCTGTTGAATACAATGACCATTCAAGAATGATCTTTTAAATATTATCTATTTCTCTCGTTGTACATCCGTTGCAGGGTGGGAGCACTGATTCCCGGACGCTGGTTGCAGACAACCTTGCAGAATTGGGGGAATTTAGTAACGAATGTGCTTGGAAGAGGCAAATCCATTCAGACGGAGCATGGCCAACGCGCGGGGTGCTTAAGTCTCATTAATGACATCTTCTTGCTTGAACCAAGGGTGGAAAACGATCACAACTATTAGCTGGATCCAACAGATGCAAAATAAAAGAGTAGATGATGGCAGTTAACAGATTCAAAAGAAACACCTTCGGTGTAACTATAACTTGAAACATCAGTCACCAACGCTTTAACGAGATTTTGGCATACCCATCTAAAGCATTTTATATCACCACTATTTCGCTTGGCAGTTGATGCAAACATTTTAATTTTAGAGTGCCCATTTAAACGTTTCATATTTTCACTATCTTATTCCCATTCTAAATTTTTTTATGGTTAATGAGAGACCATAATGTCTCTGAGAGGCATTGTTGGAGTATAGTTATAAAATTTATATTAAAAAAGTAAATATTGAATTATAAATTAATGTATTCTACCTATGCGGTTATGCTTATGCGTTGATACAATTCGCACACCTTGTGCTCGAAACGATTGATCTATCTACTTGAAAAATTGTATCAGGTGAAAATTTAAGAAAAGGCAAACATTAATATATTAAGAGGAATCTAATGAATAACCAATCATGGCTTGTTGGGGAGGTTAATTTTTTGTTGCCTAATTGCAGGCTGGAAGAGCGTTATTCATTTAACAAACTCAATAATATTAGACCTAGACATTAAAAGCCAAATTCCATGTACAACATTAATATGGAGAGTACAGTGCATTACAGTATAACCTGTTGAGACCATAATGTCTCTGAGAGGCATTGTTGGAGTATAGTTATAAAATTTATATTAAAAAAGTAAATATTGAATCATAAATTAATGTATTCTACCTATGCGGTTATGCTTATGCGTTGATACAATTCGCACACCTTGCGCTCGAAACAATTGATCTATCTACTTGAAAAATTGTATCAGGTGAAAATATAAGAAAAGGCAAACATTAATATATTAAGAGGAATCTAATGAATAACCAATCATGGCTTGTTGGGAGGTTAATTTTTTGTTGCCTAATTGCAGGTTGGAAGAGCGTTATTCATTTAACAAACTCAATAATATTAGACCTAGACATTACAAGCCAAATTCCATGTACAACATTAATATGGAGAGTACAGTGCATTACAGTATAACCTGTTGAGACCATAATGTCTGTGAGAGGCATTGTTGGAGTATAGTTATAAAATTTATATTAAAAAAGTAAATATTGAATCATAAATTAATGTATTCTACCTATGCGGTTATGCTTATGCGTTGATACAATTCGCACACCTTGCGCTCGAAACGATTGATCTATCTACTTGAAAAATTGTATCAGGTGAAAATATAAGAAAAGGCAAACATTAATATATTAAGAGGAATCTAATGAATAACCAATCATGGCTTGTTGGGGAGCTTAATTTTTTGTTGCCTAATTGCAGGCTGGAAGAGCGTTATTCATTTAACAAACTCAATAATATTAGACCTAGACATTACAAGCCAAATTCCATCTACAACATTAATATGGAGAGTACAGTGCATTACAGTATAACCTGTTAATTTACTAGACATCATATAGGAATGGCAATGGGGATTTTCTATGGTCTCGACATTTTATTTCAAATGATCCATTCATTTTTTAACGAGGCATTTGTTGCACTGGATTTTGATGTTTAGTTCTAACTACTAATGAATCCCGTGCACCCTCTTGAAATTCAGCACCATAACCAAACTATTGGAAGCCTCTCCGAGGGAATGCGATGCAGTGCTGTTGACTCTACACGGGTGACAAACATAACCAAATTCGTCGATAGAATGCTGCACTACAAAGCTCACAATGCTATTGGCACGAATTTGAGGCATTTCTTGCTGGTTAGTGAAATTAACATAAATTCGAACAGATATCGTGGTTTGCAAAAACCAAACCCCGCAAACCAAAAGGTTCTTACAACCAGAAACTTATTTTCCGTCGGGTTTGCAAACAGTTTCGATCAAAATAAGTTCGTCATCGGGTGAAGGGCCAATGAAATGAAAATGCAGCAGCCAAACAGACCGGTAGTCGAGAATGCGCGGCCCTTCCCATCCCCTAACCTCGTGCAGCACAGGACGGACTGGCTAGGTAGATAGACCGGTTGCTGGGTTTAATTAATTTTTTTTTATTTAACTAATAATTGTTTTTAATGGATTTTTGGACGGCAGAGAATTGTTGAATCGTCTAACAATAGATTTAACGGTTAAAATTAAGACAGGAAGACATTTAGGGGAGTTCATTTCAGAAGGAAACGCCTTACGGCGTAATTAGTATATATGTACTTTTTATATAACACAAAAAGGCGATTTTTTCCAACTAAAATAATAAACTCAAATGCTCCGATAATAAAATACAACCTGGTCAATTATTTTGGCTCCCAACTCACAAGTAAAACTGTGTTGATACATCTATAAAGGTGTGAAGCTCGTGTGCACGTTGTGATCTAACAAATAAACTATCATCCCCCAGATTTACCGCCGTCTCAGGTCAGACGCCTTCCAAATCATGTTCGCAAGTCATTGTCCAGCAAAACGCCATAAGAGGCACTCTAAGCATTGGTATACCGTAATTGTCTCTTGCTCATCTTGACAACCTATTTCCACTGCTCGTCGTGAGCAATCCACCAGCTCTTAACTTCTTTCCACCACTTCAATGCACTGAAAGAGTGTTGGCATGGATCATCAATTTTTTAGCCTTTTTTTCTTAATTTTTATTTTTAGTGAGATTGTTTAGAAGTTTTTGAGGTAGGTTTTTTTTTTTTAATTTTTCTAAAATTTTTCAGGAATTTATTGAAATCATAAAGTTGATAAGTAATCTATAAACAATCAAAGTGCCTTATAAATTTTTAAATAAGCTAAATTAACTGCTAAATTTATATATACAATTAAAAAACTAATTTAAATAACATAAATGATAATTTCAACTCAAAATTTTCCACTAAATTTTAATACCCTAAAATCCAAAAAAATCATAACTAGCATTTGCACCTAATTTTGCAAAGGAAATGCCGTAAGGCATAGTGTGTGGAAGAATATTGAAATGTGAATGGGTTTTTTTGAAAGCAAGGGTCAATGATAATGAGATTGAATTGAGGAAGCCATGCCGAAAACCCTATTCGGGAGTTAAAGTGGCTATGAAATAGAATAAAAGTAGTGATAAATATCCATTGAACTTGTTTAGATACTTTAAAGGTTGCCTAGTTGAAAGTGAAGTTAAACAAATGAATTCACGCGAACAACAACTAGGTATCCATATTGATATACAAAATTTTAAGGAGAGGTATGTTAATCTTTTCAAACAACATTCTAATGTATTTGCCTAAAAATATGAAGACCTTAAACCATATCACATTGTGACGAACTGAATCCCTGCCAGGATATATTCCTTATGACGTAGAGAAGCCATAGGTGGTTGATAAGGAGGTGAAAACAAATGCTTGGGATCATGAAGGAGCTCTGTATTGTCCTCCAGCCCACACTTTTCCTATGCCTATTATATTCCATGGAAACATCGTACACAAAGACATCTCTTGTTCATTACTCCTAGTATGGTAATATTGACTAACTCTGCCCATGTCACAAATCATATAAAAATAGATTTCAGTTAGCTCTGTGGTCCTTGGAGAATAATAATATATACAACTTTCATCCATCATGGCCTTTCAACAGTCCAATTAGCTAATTGTAGACTTATCTTGAAACATTCTATATGATGCCACTTTTATTACAGGGATGCAGAAATTAGATTTTAGAATGGGAATTGTGCTTCAGCGTTATTTTCATTCAAGCGACATTTGTGCCAGCTATGTCTTTTGGACAATTATGGTTATTCTAAATGGTAATGCTGTGTCAAGTAGTATGTGCTAGCATTTTTATTTTTGTGATGAAAGCTGTATATTATATCAGTTTAAACAAGCATAATCTGATTTTCATGCTACACTGCAATTTTTTTCATAGGCATTGAATTGTTTTTCTGCAGAGTATCCAGAAGTCTAAATGCCCTAAATAATTAGAGCCAACAAAGTTTTTGGCCAGAGTTTTGGCACTTCTGGAGGGTTTTGGCCAGATGTTTGTTTAGAATGAGAGTAAGAATGATGATGAGAAAACTTGGAATAGCTGCCCATCCAAATGTGGCAAAAAGGATGCCAATTGCTACACAAATTTGCAAAGGGACAATCCAACCCCAATGCAGCCACCACAGAAACTCTCCAAAACGATATGCATCTACAGCTATGTAGTTTACAATCTCACCAGTGGCATGTCTTCATCTTCCTAGACTGGACAGCCGAAGTTGTTTCTAATATATAACTGACATCAAGGCCGAACACATTCACATACTTGTGCGTCTGGAATTGAGGTTTTTTTTTTTTTTTAGGTGGGCCAATGCATGTTCTGAATGTAGGGAAGGTTGAAATTCTATTGACTGTCATTCAATGCGCTTAGGAAGTTCTGCTGTTGGAAAGTTTGATTGGCCTGCATCGAATTAAGTAAGACTGAGACATTATTGTTGAAGTTGTAGCTGTAGTTGTTCTGCATGTTGTTGAATCTCATTGTAGGGTTGGTTTCATTGTCCCCATATGCTAAGGAGAGGGTCCTCTTAAGAGAATTGAATTTGTTGTCATTCTCCACTGCTAATTCTTCTTGTGTTGGGACAACTTCATATCGGTAATCACTATTGTTGTCATTGCTACTGCTGAAATTGTTTTGAGAGAGGTTGGAGGACTGGACTTGAGGTATTCTGTTGCTATTTCCATCGCCATCCATGGCTTCATCGTTTAAAAACCCATCTATGAAAGGATCATCACTATCCAACAACCCACTGAAAGAGGCAATTTTGAGCAGTTGCAGTTTGTTTTTCTGATCAATATCAAGGAAAGAAGCCATCACTTCATCTGCACTTGGTGATTCATCTCATTCTACCCCTTGTACTCTCTGAGATTGACCATTTTTCTTGTAAATTCGGCACAACACCCAATCATCAAGCTGGACAACAAAAGTGCCATCAAAATCAACAATACCAATTTTAGTTGAATGAATCAATTCCTATTCATAAAGAATCAAAACACAAGAACTGTGAAAGGAAAATCATTCATATTGATCAATATTCAAGAAGAAATCACTTTGTAGGGTGTGTTATTTGTATTTACACAACTGATTTTTTTGGAGTAGTCTACCTAGGCGAAGGAATTGCCCGGTTTCCGTCGCCGCCCAGAAAATCGTCCGGCTTCGGCCGTCGGCAATCCCTCCATCCTCCACCACCCTCCCCTAGCTTCGCCACCCTCCGTCCACTACTCCACATTCATTTCCTGACATTTCATGACAGATCGGATCGAAGTTGGCAATCCTGACATTCTCTGACAGATTGGACTGGCGCTGGAATTTCCGCAGTGGAGAGTTGATGCCATTTCCAATTTGAAATGGAGGAATTGCTAAACGCGGGCTGCACCCCCAAGCAACACGACTCGGCCCCTGCAGCTCACTCACCTTCCTCCTCGACTCGGCGCCTGCAGCCCACCAAAAAACTCCAGCCTAGGCAATTCCTCCGCTCTGCAGCTCACCACCCAGGGGACATCACCTTCAGGTTCAGGCGTAATTGGGTGAGTCCCGATTTTTAATATTTGTTGGTAAATTGAACAGTGGGTGCTTCACAAGGAGTCCATCCACCACGAGATGAGAAGAGTTCATTCTATCCACCACAGGCTAATGTCGAGCCACAAGGACATATGGTTAAGATCCATTGTGAAGCCAACCCAGAGTTTTTCTTGGCTGCTCGTGGTGATGTTGCAGTGCTTGCGCTGGAAAACCCATATGATCCTCATCAGGTATGTTCATCAGTTTCAGCTACTTTATTTGAAGCTCGCTGAAAGAATTTGTTCATCTAATAATTGATGATTGATCACTATCCTTATTCCCCTGTTTGATGGAACCTTTTGTCAGCAATGGATCAAAGTAGATTCATGGGGCCTTCAAGTCAAGGATGAAGTTGGCTTCCCAACGTTTGCCTTGGTGAACAAGGCCACCAAACATGCTCTGAAACACGGGGATAAAGAATGGGACCAGGTAAAAAATTTTATTTCCCTTTTCCTTTTAGTTTCATTGTTTAATATAGCCTCTCCTCTGGATATGTAGAGAAGTCTTATTCACTGCAATGCTATAAACCACCTTAACTCATGGTTTCAGAATGCCAGGGTCTTGGGCATTATGGGCTGCAACAGGGCTGTTTACAACGGTGGTCCCCTAATCCATAGTTTTTGTTGAATGTTGTTGAACAAATATACTTGGCAGATTATAATCATGACAAGGCAGAGCAGTCTGTTCTGTTGACCTTAAGTGCAGATGTTGGAAATAGGTATCAATGTTTGAGGCTTGTGAACAACATTAATTTGAATATGGATGCGAAAGCTGCAGATAGCCATGTTGGAGGAATACGTGATGGAAATGAACTCATCCTCTTTGAGTGGAAGAAACAGAGCAACCAGAAATGGGAGCTCCATCCCATCTATTGTAAGCAATCTAACAATAACAAGTTTTCTTTCAAGCTCTTTATTGAAAGTAGCATCATTTCTCTAAGTTTATCAATAGAAAGGACGAAGGGTTCATGCTACTTGAAAGTTTATCATTTCTGACATTTTCTGTAAGTTTTTCTGGCATCATTTTCCACATTCTTTTGTTTGCAGGTTTGGGTGTTCATCATAAGTTTGCTTGGCCTTGCACCTCTTGCTGAACGTATAGGCTTTGTCACCGAGTAAGTGTAAAATTGCATGGTATATGTACATAAGTTACGTGTAATCTATACCTTGTACTACAATTGTTTATACACTTGGAATGGTCACTGCAGTGCAGTGACTTCATAAAATACTATGTTTGTTGGTTCTACAATCTGATGTTTTGCTGTAAATTGTTGCAGAGAAATTGCATTCTACACTGGACCAACAAGTGAGATTCTTATATGTATATGGACTATGTACTCATATTTATGGATACAAGATATGAGCTAATTGATATATATGAGAAAGTGTTTGACATTTTGAAGTAACTGATGCAAATATATTGTTAATTAATTCTCCTATAGTTGGTGGGCTGCTCAACGCCACATGTGGAAATGCAACAGAGATGCTCATTGCAGTGTTTGCACTTTACCATGGCAAGATCAATGTGGTCAAGTATTCTCTATGAGGCTCTGTGCTTTCCAACTTACTTTTTGTGCTTGGCACATCTCCTTTTGTGGAGGAATTGCCAACATGAAAAAAGGACAACGGTTTGACAAGGCATGTGATATATTTTTAGTTTTTCTTTAACAACCTAGGCCACCAAAACACGTCCGACCTGCTCATGATATTCATTCATTAGGGCCTAACCATGGGTGTTGTATTGCTATATGATGTAGTTTATTTCTGGAATCGACTCTAGTCTTCTCATGATGGCTTCACTGTGTCTCATGCTACCCTTGGCCCTTCAACAATCTATGGCATATAGTGAAGCAGTTATATCAACATTACAACTGTCTAGAGTCAGTAGCATCATCATGCTGATAGCTTATGCTGCATATTTGTTCTTCCAATTAAGGACACACAAACAATTGTTTGAAGAAGGCCCAGAAACAAAGGAGCTTTTTCTTTGAATCCTCAGTAGCAAGAATTCTTGTCTTGTGTGATTCCACTCCATCCCCATCTCCATATACATCCATAATATTAACTCTGTTGAGAGACAATTGAGACTTATAGGAATCTGAATTCAACATTTTGTTGCTCACATTAGTGTAAATCTCCTTGACCATAATTTGGAATGTAGGCAATACATTTGTATTATCCAGAGCCAATTCATAGTCAAATGAATCCATGCATGATTGACTACAAGCAATGGCTTATCTAATCATGATTCAGTGTTTGGAGGCTGCCAATTTGACTGAGAGGAAGAGGTAAGTGACGTTCCAATGGTAATTGGGGATCTCCTTCTAGATTTGTAGGACACTGGCTTGCAGCTTTGGATGAATCTACGTCAAATGGAAAATTTTTGTATCGTCTTAGATCGAAACTAGAATGTGTCTTGGAAAGGAGAGGAAAAAATGGTGATTTTTTGCACTCTAAATTTCTTGATTTCTTAGTGGCATTGTCTGATAGACGACGCGATCATGTTGAAAAGTGGCTTCACTGCAACACTGCAAAATTTTCTTGGAATGCTGATGTACAAAAGTTGCAATTGGAGGCAATTTGATCACTTGCAAAACTGAAACATGGACGCTCTGTATGTGTTTGTAAATGTTCTGTATGTTTTTGGCGATGTGTTCTAGAGAAGGGCCATTCCTCTGATCACTCTTGTATGGGTAACCATTGTTGCGATGAAAAGTGCACATATTGCTCTCTTGAATCACACCAAGGAAATGAATTGGAGGAATGCCGAAATTTGGCATGTCATGATGAGAGTCATGATTGCAAAAAGAAAAATCATACATGTATGAAGCTATGTTACTTATTTGATAAATCATCTAATTGTAACAAATTTTGTTGTTTGAAGGTTGGCCATGAAGGTTACAAATTGCTACAAATTGTTCATTCTAATAAAATGAAAAGTTATTTGCAGGTGGGATGTTGTCTTTTAACAAGTAGACTTCCAAGGGTTGCCAAACTAAAGTCCCCATATGGATTATTAAGCAATGCTGCATTTGAGATTAGGACAAATTCTATATCAGCATATTATTATACAACCTTAACTAATGCATTGACTAGCTTTTCCACTAGGCAATCAACTAGTGTAACTGATTTCACTTCGAGTGGATCTTTTCCAATATAATTGACTACAAGCAATGGCTTATCTAATCATTCAACTATGAATTCTCATGGTGAATCTAATACAAAAATTCCATCTATAAGGGACATTTGTCTTCTCAATGGTTGACTAAGACAATTGAAGTTGTCGATGTTAATGTAGGTATGATAAATGACTCAAGAAAGACTTGATAGAAATAGTGTGTTAGTGTTGCTTTCGTGGCATGTATCCTAAAGGAATTGATCTCAATAGACATTCAGATGCACAATTTTAATCTAAATGGGAGAATGATATGGCTAAAGAGTGCAATTCCTTTGATGAAAAGTAAAAGTTGAGACATAGTTCCCCAGGCATAAAGAAAGAATGTGATAAAATGTCTAATGGTCTACAAGACTAAATTTACCATCTGCAAGTGTTATTGAGAAACATAAATTTACTCGTGACAAAAATATTCTCTCAACAAGATCATATTCATATTGACTACATTGAAATCTTTGCACCTACTGCAAATATGAACTCTTATCTACTTATTCTTTCACACATTATTCATTCTGTATAAGAGTTATAACATACATCAATTTGATGTCAATAGTGTTTTTTTACATGGTGTTCTCACTGAGGAGATTTATATGGAGCAATTTTTTTACATGGTGTTCTCAATGAGGAGATTTATATGGAGCAACCCAAGGCTTTGAGAAGGGCCACAATCTTGTTTGTCTACTAAAGAAATCCTTTTACACTTTGAAGCAAGCCTCCATAGTGTGGTATAAGAAGATTGATTGATTATTAGTTTTGGTTTCAAGCATCATGAATTTGATTGTAGTGTTTATATTTTACAAATGATGATACTTACATGTTGGCTACTTAATCATAAATTGAAGTAGTGTCAACCTAATTTTGGGTTTGAAAAAACAATAAATAGAAATATTTAAAATTACAAATCTGAGTGTGTTGTATTTTTCCTTATGGAAGCCAAGTTTTGCAAATGGATAAAAATATATTTATTTACCTAAATATAAATCGCCATTCATTATACATGTTTAGGATGGAACACTATAAACCATTTTTGGCACCATATCAATCAACAGAGAAATTGACTGAGTGTGCCTTTGAAAATTAATGGTACTCTCTACAAGAAGACTACTGGAGCCTCATTTACTTGATTCATAGCAGAATTGACATATTATTTGATGTTAGTGTGGTCTACAAATTCATGTAGGATATGAAAGAGAGCTACTTAGAGGCCACAAAAAGGATTGTTTATGAAAGATACATATTAGCACAGTATGAAGTACTGCATTAAGAATATGAAACTAGTCAGTTACTTTGGTCTTGTAAGAAGTAGGCAAAAGTATTGACCACTAAAATTGAATATAAGGGTGCATTTAATGTTGACAAAATCAATGTGAATCCACGTAATGGATGAGGTTGGCTTCTCGTTTGAGAAATAGATTCCAATGTATTATGCAATACAAATCTTCTTGTTCATAGTAAAATCGTGTATGTGGAGTCTTCATGCCCATTATTTGACAAAATAAAGATATTGTGAATCTTCTTTTTCATAGTAAAATAGTGTATGTGGAGGCTTCATGCCCATTATTTGACAATATAAAGATATTGTGAATCTTATTTATTGCAAGATAAGTGATCACATCATTAATATTTTTTCAAAGTCATTAACAAAAGACAAGTTTACGAAACTTTGAACTATGTTTTGGATTTAAAAAATTGCAATCATGGTAGAGTGTACATAAGACAATTTCACCTCTAAAAATTTTCAGATAGTTGTGTTGACAAATGAGCTTTGAAACATCAATTTCATCATACAATTTGACCTTTTATGGATATTGTTGATTCACAATGGAAGGTCAAATTACTAATTGGTTAGATTCGTCTAAGGTCCCCAAGTTATGCAAGTCGAAGTATCTAAGTTAGGTCCCCAAGCTTTGCAAATCAAAGTATCTGAGATGAAGATCCAAATGCATTTAAGATGATTAACGTTGATTGTTTTTCCTATTTTAGATGAGTTATTTTTAATTTTAAGCCATATATAAATCATACCGATTGTCTTATCATTAAAATTATTTAGTTATTCATTTTATGTCAGGCAATGCTTACTTGTACTTCAACACTGTAAAGATATCTTTGAACACAACATTTTCTTGAAATTCATTATTCTTTGTTCCTGTAAGTCCACGGCTCTGTAAAAAACATTACCATTGACTTGAGGACATTTAAAGAATATTGTGATATACTTAAAACCCTAGTTTTAAAAATAAGACATAAATTCCTTGAGAATTCACTTTCTTTAGATCCTTTGAAAGCTCATTTTCCATAAGAGTTCATTATTTGTTGTTAACTATCCTCAACTGCACTTGGAGATGATACAGCGCATAGCAACCTCCCGTGAAATAACAACAAAAATATTATAAATCAGACAGAGCAAATCAACATTGCCACGAAATACCTGAAGTATCATCATTGCGGTTACTTCATAAAAAGTGCCAAACATAATACAAAGAACAATAGCACAAACAAGCACCACACACATTTGTAATAAACTTTTATTATTATGGGCTGATAAAGAAACAGAGGATACAGAGCTATACAGAGCTCAACCCCTAGTCAAGTCGATCACAAACAATGAACTATGATCATCCAGAGGCCAACTCCATTGAATTTGCTATACAATTACTTACATATTTTACATCATCAATACAACGGTATAAGAAGTGCAAGTGATCAGAAGTGCCAATGGATTCAAATGATTTAAGAATGAAGGGGGAAGCAATGTATTAGTTGATCCAACGAAAACATACCACTGACCAGGAATCTCTAAGCAGAAATGTGGGGTGCATTTCCTATTCGATGAAGGAAAGAAAAAAATACTAGAAATTGCCCCAAATTGTCACCTCGTGCCGTACCAATCTCCTACCAAATCACACTCCTTTCAAATTCAGATGTTGCAAGAAGTCCAGTAGTATCCAACGCCTTCTCCATCAGTCTGCCCAATTCTTGCAGATAGACTTGGGATCATGCCTTCTACTTTTCAAAGGAAACCTCTAGTGGCTAAAAGGAGTATTTTAGTTCCTACAAGGCCAAGAAGTGCTAAGAATCTATGTCAAGCACTCGAATCTATGTTAATACTGTGATTCATCAATGGTCTTTACATGTGTAGTTTGAAGAGTTGTCATTCATCAATGGTCTTTACATGTGTAGTTTGAAGAGTTGTCATTCTGTAGAACAAAGACTATTTATCAGCTTGTAATTTGTACAACTTGTATAAGCAATTCTAGATTAGGTGGATTTAGTTCCTTTCTCCTACCACCATTGTAATTAGCACTGTCTTCTTTCAGTTCTACCAATTTTGCACACTTCTCTATGATGAGGTCAATTTTGCAATTCCTGGGTCATCAAATGATAGGGCCATGTTTGGCTAGTGTGGTGAATAGTTCTCCATTGCTGGTATTCTGTTCGATGATCAAAAAATCATATTTGGCAAATCCCAGTGGTATTGTGCTTTCCAGATCCTAGCATTGCTGTACCCAATTTCTGTCTTTAGCAAGGTAATTGTCACAGTGGAAACAAATGAACGACGATGGTTTTTAGAGAACCATCGTCCATACATACAACCTTCAAAGGCAATTACTTAATTCCATTGCAAGAGGCCAAAAATACAACATCTAAGAATAGGATTTTATCAATCCAAGATTGTAGAGAAAACGCTCTAACTTTGATTTGAAGAGATCACCAAGGGAGAATCGGATGGCAGGTTCCCTTGGAGGAGATTTTGTATGCATACAGTCGTCTTTTACTTGCAAGATTGTTAGTCCAATTTCTTGGCGAACAACTTCTACTGTCTTGGCATCAATGGGGTTTCCAGCTGTATCAGTCACATAGAACACATTAGCTACCTTATCACCTTGCGTTGACACCTCTGCTTTTGTAACTGACATCCCATTTTCTTTAAATATACGAGTCACCTCCGACAGAAGCCCAACACGGTCGTTGGTGCAGAGTTCCAGTCGCATACCTTGAATTCATCAAATATCATCAACAAAACTCACACTAAGCTGACTAAAATTTAAAAAGGATCAAATTTGAATGCACCGGGAATCCCAAATATTAGGGTTTTAAATAAATTTCCACCATGGATTCGATCCTTGGACTCATACCTCTGATGTTCTTCGTCTAATGGAAGCCTCCAAACACTGAATCACACGCTGCTTCTCTGCTTCTGAATACACGGGGCAACCATCAGTATGCCTGATGTAGTACTCCTGTATCACAAAGGAGAAGAATGGAAATAAATACCCCAACTCTTCTTTAACCTAATTTAGATTCAATATTAATCCCATTAGGGATGTGATCTGAAACCACCTATACCTGGTTTAACAAAATCAAATTAGGAAATAAACATTTGGAAAAAACCAAAGATCCTATGAAAAATCAAGTCCCTTGTAAGAAACCATAACGATGAGATAGTAAAATCGTATAGTGCATATTCAGATTTCAATTACAGAGATCAACAGAGAGCTCATTGAGAGCAACAGAGATCCAGATAAAAAAGCAGACCAGTTTACAGAACATCAAATACCTTCTGTCCTGCCAATTACCAAACAAATAAACTGTATAATCCCTTGAATCTCTATTAACTTGCAGCTCAGCTGTTCCATGAACAATGAGACACTTGACAAATTTATCACAACCTCTAGCATGTGGACGTATCCTTGGCAAACGTTTGAACTTGGTAGTGAGAGGATTGAGAACAAATAAACTAAAGTCAGACCGAGCCACCAAAAATAAACCATCACAAAAAGCCTTGAGACCTAGGGTCTTCATGCCCATTATTTGACAAAATAAAGATATTGTGAATCTTCTGGTTCATAGTAAAATAGTGTATGTGGAGGCTTCATGCCCATTATTTGACAAAACAAAGATATTGTGAATCTTATTTATTGCAAGATAAGTGATCACATCATTAATATTTTTGCAGAGTCATTAACAAAAAACAAGTTTACGAAACTTTGAACTATGTTTTGGATTTAAAAATTGCAATCATGGTAGAGTGTACATAAGACAATTTCACCTCTAAAAAGTTTCAGATAGTTGTGTTGACAAATGAGCTTTGAAACATCAATTTCATCATACAATTTGACCTTTTATGGATATTGTTGATTCACAATGGAAGGTCAAATTACTAATTGGTTAGATTCGTCCAAGGTCCCCAAGTTATACAAGTCGTAGTATCTAAGATAGGTCCCCAAGCTTTGCAAGTCAAAGTGTCTAAGATAGGTCCCAAAGCTTTGCAAATCAAAGTATCTGAGATGAAGATCCAAATGCATTAAGATGATTAATGTTGATTGTTTTTCCTATTTTAGATGAGTTACTTTTAATTTTAAGCCATATATAAATCATACCGATTGTCTTATCATTAAAATTATTTAGTTATCCATTTTATTTCAGGCAATGCTTACTTGTACTTCAACACTGTAAAGATATCTTTGAACACAACATTTTCTTGAAATTCATTATTCTTCGTTCCTGTAAGTCCATGGCTCTCTAACAACCATTACCATTGACTTGAGGACATTTAAAGAACACTGTGATATACTTAAAACCCTAGTTTTAAAAATAAGACATAAATTCCTTGAGAATTCACTTTCTTTAGATCCTTTGAAAGCTCATTTTCCATAGGAGTTCACGATTTGTTGTTAACTATCCTCGACTGCACTTGGAGATGATACAGCGCATAGCAACCTCCCGTGAAATAACAACAGAAATCTTATAAATTAGGCAAAGCAAATCAACATTGCCACGAAATACCTGAAGTATCATCATCGCGGTTACTTCATAAAAAGTGCCAAACATAATACAAAGAAAAATAGCACAAACAAGCACCACACACATTTGTAATAAACTTTTATTATTATGGGCTGATAAAGAAACAGAGGATACAGAGCTATACAGAGGCCAATCCCCAGTCAAGTCAATCACAAACAATGAACTATGATCATCCAGAGGCCAACTCCATTGAATTTGCTATACAATTATTTACATATTTTACATCATCAATACAACGGTATAAGAAGTGCAAGTGATCAGAAGTGCCAGTGGATTCAAATGATTTAAGAAAGAAGGGGGAAGCACTGTATTCGCTGATCGAGCGAAAACATACCACTGACCAAGAATCTCTAAACAAAAAAGTGGGGTGCAATTCCTATTCGATGAAGGAAAGCAAAAAATACTAGCAATTGCCCCAAAGTGTCACCTCGTGCTATACCAATCTCCTACCAAATCACGCTCCTTCTCCTGCAGAAAAATCCACCCTGCATCGCCCTCCTCATCCTCCTGGCCCTCCTCTTACAGAAAAAGCTCGTGCAACACACGACGAACCGGCTAAGTAGACGGACGAGATGCGTTGGGTTTAATTAATTTTTTAACTAATAATTGTTTTTTTAATGTTTTCTTTGGACGACAGATAATTGTTCAATCATCTAACAATAGATCTGACGGTTAAGATTAAGACAAAAAAACATTTATGGAAGTTCATTTAAGAGAAAAACGCCTTACGACGTAATAAAACAACCCCATTTTTAAATATTACTTTCTGTGTAGCAATTCAATGTACATGAAAAATCTAGGTAAGGACCATGAATTTATAAAAATTTTCTTTTCCTCATTTCAAATGTTAGAATAAAGGAAATTTACTTGAACATATGTATCTTTAATTTTTTTTTCAAGCATGAGGTTTGGTCGTGAACCTAGAGTATTATATTCTCGTATATTAATTATTTTTTATTTAATGTAGTGGTTAATAATATATTTTATTATATAGAAGAGATAACAT
Source organism: Pinus taeda (assembly GCA_000404065.3). NCBI lineage: Eukaryota > Viridiplantae > Streptophyta > Pinopsida > Pinales > Pinaceae > Pinus > Pinus taeda. The sequence continues at coordinate 40,098 of APFE030860366.1, read as the reverse complement.
CAACTTTGTGATGGCATGTTAAAAATAGATCTAAAGCAATTAAGTATAAATTTGATATTATCCCTACAAAAGATGTCAATATAATAAGAATATTAATTTTATAATGTCCACTTGCATTATGATGTACTTTAAACGGAAATCTCAATCATATAATATGTGATGTAATTTAAACGGGAATATCGCTTTTAATGCTGATAGTCTAGAGTTTGCAAAATTATATTTTATTTATTATTATAAATTAATATTATTTACAAATTTAAATTTAATTTGGCAGCAAAGTTAATATTTTTTATGATGTTGTTTTTATATAAAATATAAGATTATTATTTAGGTTATAAAATAAAGGTATTTTGTAATTTAAAAATTTGGCAGCGAAGTTAATATTTTTTTATGATGTTTTTATATAAAAGATACGTTATTTTTAGGTTTTTTATGATGTTGTTTTTATATAAAAGATACGTTTATTTTTAGGTATAAAATAAAGGTAGTGTGTATATTTTTTAAAAATGAAGTTTTTAAAATTTTAATTTAATTATTAATAGTTATTATTGAATAAGAAGAAATTAATTTTCATAATAATTTTTATTAATAATCATACATTAAAAGTTGAGAATTATTTTAAAAATAAATATTTGTTTTTAAATTAAATTAAATAATTAATTATTAAAAAAAATGTTATATGAATATATGCTATATGAATTTTAGGTATAATCATTTGAGCATGTGGTCTTAGTAATGGAAAGCATTAGTCCAAGATAGTGTATGCAGCCTACAAATCTCCATAAATTTTTTGCTACATGTTTTTTAAATGCATATATGTTTAATTCATAATAATAATAATTTAAAATAATTTTATAATTTAGTTAAATTTTGGCAATGTCAGATGTATTATGAGGTCAATTCTATGATGTCTAAGCACATCTACCAACTATTTAATTTATACGAGTGTGTTAGTTATTAGGCTATGTTGTCGCTCATCATTTTTTTTGTGTAAATTAGCAAATTATATTAGAATCAGAATACATATTTTACAAAAGCTCTGCTCGAGCAGACAGAGGACTGCCATCCTACTAAGCAAGAACCTTGTCATGATAAAAAAAGAGCATCCACAAGACCCCGGGGCACACCATGCAGGGCGGCAGAGAAAGTTGGGGGTTGACAAAATCAGCAGTAACCAAACAACGATTCACATAGAGCCGAGGACATCTATAGTTGAGCCCAGAGTAAAATTTGACAAAACAAAGAAAAAACCAAGGTTGACAGACACATAAACTGACCCATCCCTCAGGAATTCAGCAAGATCAGACAACAAAGACTCATTACATTTCAAGAACAATATAATTTTTGGAGGTATCCGGACTAGTCAACGCCTGAGCTTTGCCTGCCTGAGATGGCGCTGGAAGTGTACTCTGATTATCGCCTGTGTGCCCCTCCATCTTTTCCCCAGCCTTCCTAGCATCTTGACTTATAGTATGACGCAAGAGACTGATCAGGACCGTGAGTTTCTTTGAAACACTGTCAAATTGTTGCTCCAGACTGCTGATCTTGAACTCCAGACTCTCCAGAATCGCCATATGCTCCTCTGACGTGACTACAATTGCTTGTTGAGCTTGACGAACTTGGTTGGTGTAGTCCCCCTGCATACTAATGGCCTTAGCCAACATTGTTTTCATCCTCCACATCTCTGCTTGCGTACGCACATACTGAGCTGCACGCGTTGTTACTGTACCATGGTCCTAAACCCAATCCATTTCCTTCTCCAACTCCTGTGCTTCCAAATTTTCCTCCTCCTCAGTAACAATGGTTTCCAGCTCCTCAATTCTTCGTTTTTATTTTTGTGAGGTTCGTGTTTCATAGGCTTCCCGAGCTTGTTTCAAATCTCGGTTGGCCGATGCGTTTCGGCTCCCCTCACCCGCCATTATCTTAACCACACACGACTGACCGCTCAATGTTATAAGGATTAGGGAAAATATTTTCAGCCTACAACTCGAAGAAACAGTGGCTTTGCCATTGCAAGGGGCTGAGAATAAATAGATGAGATTGGGAGAATTATTGGGTACATTCCAACCTATCCCCTGTTGCCCGCAAGTCTTATCATAATTATTCTTGCTTGGTGGTTTATATTTTCGGTAATGACCCGATTTACTGCTCTTACGGTCACCTCTCTTGCTCTCCTCCGAAGCATTCCAAGCGTCCCATCTTCTGTATGGGCGTTGGCAGCGCTCATTTTTTTATTATCATATATCTGATGGGAATGACTCCCTCCTGCTCGAGCATTGAATGCTCCTGTTCTGACTATCCTTCGCTCTTTTGCCAACCTTTAATTCTTCCCACAGTACGCATGATCCTCATCATTTCGTTAAGCCTGCATAGATCACCGCCTCTTCATCCTTACCTTTCATTCACCAAATCCTGCCTCGAGAGCAGGGTACACTTATTTCTTAATTCCGGGCAGATGATGTCCTGCCAACAACTGTCCAATATGCTAGTGGGGTTCTCTATACCATAATTCACCGGATGGTTTTCAATTGCATTGGCTTTACGACGAACAGCCTGAAAGATTAAACCTTTCAGCAACCCCAAATGCTTGGCTATACTTTCTGTTACTTTAGCCAGTCACCAGTGTTGTGTAACCTTGCTAGCTTTAGCTCCCGCATACATCCTTCTGGTTGTTGTTATTGCGAGCTGGGAATCCCCCGCAACTACTGCTCCACCTGCCTATAAATTTCTAAGAATTCTGATACCCTGTTCCATTGCTGTGAACTCCATCTCATTGTTTGTTCCTTCCCCTAAGGCTCTGCTGTAGATGTGCTGAATTTCTCCTTCGCTATTCCTTATAATGCCACCAATGACAACCATTCCTAGATTACCTCTCGATGCACCATCGAAATTTAGCTTGAGGAAGCCTAAAGGTGGTCGTTTCCAGATGCTTAAAGTGGTGCTTATCTCCTGTTGGCGATTCACTGTAGCCACGCAAGTTCCATTTTCCAGGTTAAAGGCTTTCAAAATTTGTAAGTCCCGATTTGAAGCTTTACTATCTTGATCTGCTTTGCTTTTGACAAGAACCAATTGTCTTATATTTTGTATGATAATTTCTATTGAGTGATTTATATCCCTGGTTTTGTTTAAGAATACTCTCATGTTCCGTTCTTTCTAGTTTGTCCATGTAATAAACCCTGGCATTATTTTCCAAATGATGTTGACCCTTTGATTACTAGAGAAATTGCCTTGCCAATTCTCGATGGTCCCTTGGATGGACTCTCTGGATCTGTCCGTTTGCTGCAAAGTATTTTCCGCCCAATTCCACATTAGGTTTGCCGATTCGCATGTGTTGAAGAGATGGTTCATAGTTTTTCTTCCTTGTTGCACATGGGACACCTAGAAGGGCCACAAAACCCTTTCTTGCGGAGATTCTCCCAAGTTAGAGTTTTCCTATGCATTAGGAGCCAGAGGAAGATTTTAATTTTTGGCCAGAACTAAGAATCCCAGACCTTGCTGCTCCATTGTAGCTTTTCAATTTGCTCTGAATCTTCGATACAATTTCTGGCTTCTTTGAGTGTGAAATTGCCCCCTCCTTGCTTTCCCCATCTTAGTTGGTCGCTGTCATCTGCCTTCCTAATTCTTCTTTTGTTTAATAGAGTTTGCAGGTCCCTGACGTCGTTGTTTGCTTCAGTTATGTTCTCAGTTTCATTGATTGCCCAATTTCTCCATTCTGGGTCCCTATTATTAGGAGTCCAATAGTGATTTACCATTGTTCTCCCAAGCCCTTGATAATTTCTTTGTAGATCTGCAAATTCTAGCCTCTCTAACTTAGGGAGTTGTTGCTAGGAATCCTCCCAGAAAAAGGCCGTTTTCCCATTGTGAATTTCCTAGAAGCTATTCTCCTGTATAATTCCTCGATTTCTCCTTGCTAGGTTCCAGACTGGTGAACCCTCTGGATTGTCTTGCATTTTGATTAAGTTCTGAGTGCTATGCGTTAGAGCGTATTTCTCCTTCCAATGTCTAGCCCAAGGAAGTTTGGGTTCCTTCAGCCATTTCCACCAAAGTTTGGCCCCACAGGCCCTATTGATGGTGAAGGGGTGTAGCAAGTTTAACCCTCCCAAATGTTTGGGTTTGCACAATTTATTCCATGCGACTAGTGCCCATTTTTTCTCCTCTGCATTTCCTGTCCATAAGAAAGTTCTCTGAATCACTCTCATTTGCTGCAGGACTCCTTTGGGAGTCGGGATTATGGAGAGCATATATTGAGGAATAGCTTGCAGTACAACTTTGGTTAGAGCTAGCCTCCCTGCAAAATTGAGGGCCCTATGGGTCCAGTGATGACATCTTTTCTCCAGACTGGCTAGGATCTTCTCCCAATGAATTTTTTGCCAAGGTTTATCCGTTAGAGGTGCTCCTAGGTACCTCGAGGGCAGACCGCCTCTTCGGAAGCCTAGAATGATAGAGAGATTCTTCTGCACAACTAAATGCGTATTGAAAAAGAAGATGGTGGATTTAGATAGATTAATTTCCATACCTAAGGCTTCGCTGAAAAGATTGAGGATCCTTTTATAGCCCAGGGCTTCTTTGACTGTAGGAGACCCATGTAACATTGTATCATCAATAAATTGTTGGTGAGTGGTCACTGGAATGGAAGGAAAGGGCTGCAATCCTTTGATCCTTCCTTCCTCTTTAGCGTTATGAATGAGTTTGCTTAAACCTTCCATCAGGATAACAAGAAGGAAAGGTGATAATGGGTCTCCTTTTCTGAGTCTTCGTGAGGGGGAGAATTGGTCGACAGGGGCACTATTTACCAGTATATAAAATTTAGTAGATTTGATCAGAGCTAAAATCCACTTTATCCATTGATTGATGAAACCGAAAGCTTTTAAGATTGATTCTAGGTAATTCCAGTTGACTTTATCATAAGCCTTTGATAAGTCAAGTTGCATCATCATGCCTGCGATTTTTCTGGAGTGAAGTGTATGAATCATTTCCTGTGCTAGTAAAATATTGTCCAGAATCTGTCTTCCCTCAACATATCCCGATTGTTCTTCTGAGATAAGGCCCGGGAGAATAGGTTTCAATCTGTTGGAAATGACTTTAAAGATAATCTTATAAATGACATTGCACAAAGCAATAGGCCGAAATTTTGCTGGGGTGTTGGCCTCTTCTTCTTTTGGAATCAGGGCCAGGAAAGTTGAATTTAGAGATTTGAGAATTGAGGCAGAACGCTGAGAGTCCTCCACCACTTCCCATACCTCAGTTTTAACAATTTCCTAGCAAGCCTTGTAAAATTTGATGGTAAAGCCGTCAGGCCCAGGCGCTTTGTCATTTGGCATATTCTTCACTGCTTCTTATACCTCTTCCAAAGAGATTTCTCTAGTTAATGTAAGGTTTTGCTCATTAGTGATTTTTTTGGGAATGGATTTGATGAGTTCAACAATTGCTTCCATTCTATCTACCTCTGGCTCTTGAGCTATGCTGCTAAAATGCGTAGTGAGCAGGGTTGAAATTCCTTGATGATTCTGGAGAATGTCCCCCTGTTCGCTTTTGAGACTAAGGATTTTATTGGCACCTCTGTAGTCCAGTGCTGATCTGTGAAAGAATTTGGTATTCTATTCCCCTTCCTTGAGCCACTGGATCCGGGACTTTTGTTTCCAAAGGGTCTCTTCTTGTTGGCAACGAAGCTGCCATTGTTGCATCAAATTTTTTTCTTTGTTTGTAGTTTCTAGGTTGCTATCTCTAGTTATCTAGCCTTTGTGAATCTGCTCTAGCTGCTCCTCTATCTTGGATTTTTCTTTGAATATGTTCCTAAAAACCGTTATTCCATGTTTTGATTTTATTTTTGATGTATCACAATACCTTGTAGTTTGTACATTTTGGTACCTCTGATATCCATCGGTTCATGCCACCACTTCTCAACAAGTTGAGTAAAGTTCGGATGGTTAAGCCAAAATTTCTCAGATCGAAATGGCTTATTTCTAGGAGTGCCCTGGATAGCAGCAATTAGAGAAATGGGCCAATGGTCTGACCCTCCACTAAGTAGAATGTCTGATTCTACTATCAATCCCTCCAACAACATACTTTGAGATATTAGAAATCTGTCAAGACGAGAGTCGATTTGTCTTTCACTTCCCCTTTTGTTATTCTAAGTGAAAGCCCCACTCTTGGGGTGGACCTCCACTAATTTAGCTGTGTTGATGAAATCTAAGAATGCTTCAGAATCTTTGTTGAGTTTCCTGATTCCTCCTTTCTTCTCCAATAGTGTAGTTATCATATTGAAATCTCCTCCTATGATTGCCTTCGCACTAGGATATCTAAGCTTCAGATTCAATAAAGTTCTAAGAAAAATGTATTTCTCTTCTAACTTCTGAGGCCCGTAAACATTGGTGCAAAAATTGGTCTCTGAATTGCCTATCACTTGAACGTCTATGGCTATAAAGGACTTGGTAGCTTCAGAGGAGAGGATCTTGATTACATGCGGATTCCACAAGGTAACTAAACCTCCCTCCCAACCATGACTAGCGGTTTCCAGGTATTCCATTTGTCTACCTAGCTTTTTTCTTGCATTATAAATAGTATTACTTGTGCATTTGGTTTCTTGCACAAATATAATGTCAGGTTTTTCCTTTTGGACCTTCCTTTTTAAAAGTCTCTGTTTTATTTGGCTATTGAGCCCTCTAGCATTCCAAGAAATGAATTTCATTTTAACACAAAAAATTAGTAGTTAAGAGAAAAAGCTTCTAGAGCTTTCATCTTACCAGAGTTTAAAAGCATTTGTCCCATTTGTTGCAGTGCCTCATTATTGGATCTGCGCCCTCTCTTCTTCCTTTGTTTGGAGCTGGTGGATGTTTGAAGTAGGCTTTTTGTTCGGAGTCCCATTCCTTTTGCTATGCCTAGATTCTTGTTTTGCATATCCATCTCTGCTTTGTGTTTTGCTATGAATATCTCATTATTTTTCCTAACTTCCTCTTCCGATATGTTTTCCATCCCCTTCTTTTTCCAGTTTTCGACCATGTCTGGTAGGTTAACTCCTTCTTGCTCTAATACCTCATTGAGCTCCATTTCCTCACTTCTGATGTCACTTATGAGCATTTTTGAATCTTCATCTGCCCCTTCTCTTACTTCCTGAGTCTGTTCTGTAATGTTTTGAATGTTTTCCTCCATTGCTTTGGTTGCATACTCTGTTGTAGTTTTGTTTGCTTCAGAGGTATTGTGTTCCTTATTATGGTCATTTGATTCGGTCTCAGTCTCCAATACTTCAAAAGCATTACTAGTATTACCTTGTGTTGCACTTGTTCTGATTGGGCGTTTCCTGTTTGCTCTCTGTATTGCTCTTGGTCGAATGAAGGTATCCATGTTCTTTCCTGCCTGATCTCCCTTGAGTTATTCCGTTGTTATGTTTAATGGACATTCTCTAATTAAATGTCCATGCTCATGACACTTCCTGTAGCGAAATGGAATTTTATCATAATCAATAGCTTGGAAATAGTCCTCATCCCTATATTCCAACCACAGTCCTTCATGCAATGCCCCCTATACATCCAACTCCACACAGATTCAAGCACATGAAGTGTATATTCTCTACAGAGTGGCTTCTGAAGCTTTGATAAAGGTCCCTAAATTGTCACCTATCTGTTTTAGAGTAGAATGTCCCCAATAGTCTATTGGTAGTGTGAAGAGGTGAATCCAGACTGGAACCTGCTTGAAGGTTTCTTTTTCTGGCACGAAGTTGGGTTTTCAAGGCCTCATATAGAGGCCCGCTGAAGCGAAGAAGTAAGGTCGACCATCAAAATTCTATCCTTATCCTCTAGATTCGAAAAACAACAGTGAAAAAACCTTTGGCTCCTAGGTGCAGTCTAACATCACCTTTGGGTTTCCATTGTTGCTTTATCCATTGACACAACGCCCTTTCTGTTGGCCAGAGTCCCATGAACTTGCAAATCACTGCATGTTCAGTCATGTGTTCTCTGTAGGCTTGAATTTCTGGGTCCGTTAACACCACCCTTAGGGATTCTTCTATTTTAGGCTTGCATGGGCCTTGAGTCGTTTTGCCATTGAGGTTTTCTGGTTTTTTCCCCTTCTCCTCGCTCTCTTTTTCTGGAGCACCCTTTTCATTGTCTTCTTGCTCCTTCTCTTGTTTGTTCTCATGTGCGGGATGTGCTTGCACTGCCTTCTCCTTGCTTCTACTGTCTGTTCTTCCATCGCTCTCCTTTCCTTTCAGTTTTTGAGTGTTGTGTTCCTCCTTGCCCTCATATCTTCTCTTTCCCTTGCTGGTCCCATCCTCTTTCTGTGACCTTTCATACCCTGCAATTTGCACACCTTCCTGTGCTATTTTTTTGTGCATGATTATCTGTTTGTAAGTAGGGGTTCCTATGGACCCTTTGTTTACCATCTGTCGGGTCAGGATCTGTCCCCTCTTGAAAACTTTTGCCACTCTGACCCTGTTCCTTTCCAGTTTCAAACCCTAGGTGTGAAAATTCCGTGAATTGTAAACCCCTATTTCACCCAGCTCGCGCTCTTCACTCCCTTCCAAACTCTTCTTCCAAAATGTGAGCGGGCTTGGCCCAGGAAAGTATCCCCGTGACTAGTCAATGCCCTCGCTTAGGTTTGAGCACAGGAACTCACTGTCTTTATGAGTCCGACTTTACCAACCAGTCGCCTCCGCCGACCTTTTGTCGCTCATCATGACATAGTGTAATGTTTTATTTATTTTTGTTAAAATCTATATAGAATCCATAAATTATTAAATAACTAAAATTTAGATTTCATATTTCTATAGTCTAATTGTTCTATGTTTTGGAGGTTTTCCCAACGTATTTTTTTGGTTAAATTTGTCTAAAATTTGACAAGAATGTGTTGAAATCACAAGTTTGATTAGTGAACTTTGTACAATCCAAATGTCCTATTTTTTTTCTTCTTAATAGAATATATCCATTTATATATTAAAAAAACACAATATAATTGAAAATTATTTCACAAAATTTCAACTAAAAATTTAAAAACATCTCCAAAACATAAAATAGTTAGGAAAGTCTTTAAATATTATTCTAATAAACAAGGCATAGTAAAGAATTCATCATAAGTAAATGATAAAATAAAACATTTATATGAAACCTTATTAAATTATAAAAATTAAGATTTAATATTATTTGAAAATGGAAGCAGTATCTACGGAATACTGGAGTTCATTATAGGAATTTCAAAATTGGAACATTGAGTTTAGAGTGGGAATTTCTAGGGTAAGAATTTCATTTTTTTTGGAAAATAAACCACTTTTATTAATTCATGAAAAATTTATCTTGTGGTGAGCACAAATGCAAACCAAAAGAGGCCTCACTCTTATATGTTTTGTTGTCCAACATATACAGACAAAAAGACATAGACATTAACAAAAGAAAAATAGAAGACCCAGTATCAATGGTCTAGATGGACCAAAACTGCCCAAGAATTAGAATACATCCCATGCTCATCATTAACTATCCATGGTACCTAGAGCCAAGTTATCAAGCTCACCACTGCCAAGGTGATGAAATGATTCATGTACATGGGACTTCATATGTGCCATTCTCCCTTCAAATTTGTCCAACCACTCTTGGAGCCACTTATGACCTCTATGAAGGGAGACAAGTTGGTTTAGAATATGCCATTGATTATGTTGTATATTGTTTATGAAACTAATGACCTCATTGTGGTAATTATGTCTATCTCGAGCCATTTTTTCAACTGCTATTGTCACTTCATGGATTTGGGCCTCCAAGGAATCAAAGGGTGGAGGGAGGTCCACATGCTTAGGGGAGGCATATTATTGCTACTCCAACTCCTCCTCATTATCTTGCGGTGCAACATGATACACATCTCCTTGTCCCCTTTAGCCCACCCCTCTCCGAGGCTATCATATTTGATGAAGCATGGCCTTGTCGTTGAGGATATCCTTGGCCCCCCACATCCTCATCCAACCAAAATATGGACTAACTACACCGATGTACCCTCTGGTCTAGAAATTTAAAACCCCTGCAACACCCATGCCCCACTTCAGTTTCCCACCATAGACTCTTCGACTAAGCCAAACATTGTTGTCTTTCACCTTAAGGGCACAAGTATCTCCTCCCTCCATGCCATTAAAACAATGCCCCTCCACGAACAAAAAAAGACCACCTAATACCACATTCTCTCTTGGATAACATTGAATGATACAATTGACCACCTTTACCTTGTCACATGGCTCCTTTCTCTACCCACCCTCCTCTAAAAGGCCCTAGAACGAAAAAAACCACAATATAAAAAGAAAACACCAGGAAATCGAAACCAACAAACTCAAGTGAAAGAAACTACTACTTGAAAAATGCTGCCAAGGCGATTGAGTCGCAGAGACACTCTTATCCACACCAAAACCTACAATAGGGCCCAATCAAACATAACATACAAAAAATACCAACAACTGAAACCAACAGAGAGTAAACAAAACAGATATACTTGTGAGAAGGCAAGGGTTGCTAGCCTAGTACCCAAGCAGAATAAGAACCCAACTTTGTGCATCACAAACCACTTAACCAATATGAAATTTGTCCTGTGCTCCATAAGTCATCACAAACCAAGGTCCCATATAACGATCTGCATTATTTTAGGAGCCAACACCACACTAATCTTCACACATCCATTGCTTGCTTTACACAACGATCGACCACAAAAAAAGAGTGGCTTGAGTGCAAATCCTCCCTGCTCACTTGACCAAAATACACCCCCTTCACTCCTATCCCCCATCTCCCAAAACTTGCAAATATGCTCTACTACCAAGGCCAACCTGGTTATACACAAGACCTTCTTCTTGACGTTCACCCACGCCGCACCCAATGAGGCTTGCCTAACATGCTTCGTAGTCATTAATGATGCATGGAATTAACATTAATTCCCATGTCTTGGGCTTCCATGTGGACTTCCACTTATTCATTTGGCACCCCCACTGTCATGCCCCTACCCTTATGGTAGTCTTTCAACCATGCATAGGTGGTTGCGTCACTGTCATACTTTTTCTTTACATCAATACTCAAGTAATCTCACTGCGCCTATGTCAACACTTAACCAATGTTATCACAAGTGTTTATTATGCAGCGGAAAACATTCAATTATTTTTCATTAGTTTATCTCAACGGAAATAAAACATAACAATTATAAACACATATACGATATGTGGGAGGGGAAACTCCCATATAACTTGAGTCTTCCCCATATAAATAAATCCTGTAATTCAATTGTACAAGTAATTTTACAAGTCGCGTAGCATTCAAAATCTCGGCTTGCACACTTCTTCCCCAAAATGTGCACCCATCGTACACACTTGCAAGCTTATCATGCATCTCGGCACACCTTATCTGAATTCCCACTGTTTTCATGCAATGCTTTGCACACTTCTACCTAAATATCATGTCGCACTGCCCAACTAGTCATGTCGACCTGCCCACACCAGTGTGTCACAAAGACCATGCTCTTTGGTTAGGTCGCAGTGTCCCTGGGCTCGCCTGTGCCCACCTGCTACTTGACTGCTTCACCACCGTGTGCCAAACAATAGAGCATCACTTATTGTTTGTCGCACCCTTCGCACTCACTTCAGGTCTTCCGATCCAACTGCACCACTTCTGCAATGGCCTTGGGTTTTGGTGTTCCACGAGTCTGTTACAACAACCAGTGCCCAAGTTTCTGTCCACGCGACCTATAATACATGCACCCAACGAAACCTCAAAATTTTGAACCAACAATACTTCTGGTCCTACGTCTCGCACCCTGCCTATATGCCTCAAACCCTTTCTCGATCGTCCTCGCTCTAAAATCTTGTGTTCATTAGCTTAGTCGAATGCTTGATGATGCCTTTTCCACAACCCGTATATATGCACTTATACACTAACATGTGGTCCCTACATAAGAACTGACATGTCCCTTCATTTTCCTCCATGGTTCAGCTCTCCTATATGAGTGCAGTCGACCTGCCACTGTAATTTATCCATCGCTGCTCTTCGTATGTTGTCATCGTGTCACTTAGGTGGGTCACACATCAACTCGTCCATGCTACTTGCCTACTCACCCACGTCTGTGTCATGTCATCCGCCACGTTTTCCCGTCGCACTAACACATAACTCACCCATCATCCATCGTCGCAACTCGACTTGCCCATCACATTGCAGACTTGAGTGCTTTGCCTGCCTAGGCGCTCGCCCACAGGAGCCCCTAACTGGATTTCTCGGCGCGCATCTACCCATTGACTTGATCATAGTTCCCACTACAACGTGCAGGTCCACCCATCACCTTTAACTGATGACTTGTCGCACATAATCGAACATCCACCTTTGAGTTGCCTTTAATTGAATGCTCCAACCCAAGTGGCCTTGAACCCAACATGAGCGCCCATCGCACATCTCGTGCGTGCCCGCATGCCTTTAACCGTGGTCAACAATTTTTCGATTCTCTCGGGCACTTGCCAACTCGAAGCCCTGACATCCTCGACCACTCTAAAAATGTTGTCGTCCTTGAAAACACCATCTCATCAACCTCCATATCTAAGACATATATTCATATATTAGTACCTAGATAGCTCTACCCCTAACCTAATCTATTCTCAAATCTTGTCAAACTCCGCAAGAACATCATGTGATGGATCCCCCTATGATGGTGATTAGTTGGGTAGCTAATACAATTGTAACATCTCCTTCACAAGAATGCATGCATCTCACATCATCATGCTATCATCGCATCCTACTGTTAATCACATCCATCTTGCCTCAAAGTGTGTGCTCATCACGTCAAAGAGAGGACTCACTGCCATGAAAATAAGACAATGAGCCTTATCCCCATGCTAGTCTAGAAAGAGGGAGGGGATGGGAAAGTCGGATTCTCTCCATCCTCCTTCTCTAACAACTCAATCCATCTGTCAAGATTTTCCTCTTCTAATATTTTCATGTATAATTCTCGGCTCTCCTCTGGAGCCTCCAGTTTCGCATCTCTTCTATCCTCCATTGCCTCTAGCTAGCATGTCAAATCCAGAATACTATCAGACAATGTCCTCATAATCTATCCCTGCTTCTTGAGATTTTCCTCCACACAGTTTAACCTCTCATAGACCTCCTCATCTTGATTGTTGTCTTCCACATTCATTGATGTCAATTTATACCCAGCTGTCGCAGTTGCCACGTTAGGTACCCCAATGGTTCATCGTCTTGTCCATCGTAAATATATAGCTTCTTCATATGTGGCTCCATCATAACCTCATATTTCTTCATAAATTCTATCCCTAGAACATCCTCGTAGTCATCTATCTGCACTATCGTGAAGTCGATCTTCCAAAACCACTCACCAATGCACACATCCACATTCTCTGCAATGCCAATGACCTTCTCCGGTGGATAGTTCACTGCGTCAAGCTTGGGTTGGTGTAAACTTCAACCCAAATTTCCTCACAGCTTCCTCCCTCATGAAGTTCTGGGTCACACCACTATCCACCATAGTGAGTAAAGTGCCATACCCAACCTTCATGTCCACATACTCCAATTTGTTCCTCTCAGGATCGCACCTTGATATAACCTCTATTGTTTCTGCAACACCCAATATCTGCATCATCCCAACCACTGGTTACTCCTTCTTATTTCCATCAGATTGTGCCAAAGCTTCCATAGTCGGTCTCGAAGGACAATTTTTCACCGTATACTCTTCTTCGCACAACCAACACTTCCAAGGTTTCTTCATCTTTGGTTTTCCACCTACTTTTGAATAATCCTCCTTAGTGGTTTTCTCCTTTGGTTTATCAGAATTATTCTTCTTTTATTCAGCCCCTTCATCATAATGGTCCACCAACCACCTATCAACCACAACAAATGCCTCCCCATGTGTCTTGATATTTTTCCTTTTCACCTCATTGAGTGCCCAAGGTTTCAATCTAATGACGAAATTGAACACCTTGTCTTTCTTTGCCATATCAGGTAGTTCCAAGACCACACTCGCAAGTTATTGTTGATATGCTTGCAGACTCCTTGTTTCCTTAATGTATTTAATCTTCATCCTTGCATCCCAACTCTCATCTTGTGGACTAAAGTGAGTTTGCAACACTTCCTCCATTTCTTCCTAAGTAGAGATGTCTTCAGCTTCACCATGTGAAATCTGGTCCACTTTCCTTCTCTACCACATCTTGGAATCCTTTTTAAGGAATTGAGAAACTACCTTCACCTTGGCCTCCTCATTAGTAAGTACTAAGCATTCCAAGTATTTCTCCATATCCCATAAGAAATTACCAAGTCTCTTTGCGCTCCTTACCCCATCATATGAGTCAAGTTCCTTGACTTTAATGTGGGCAACTCCTCCAATTAGTCCTTGCCCAACTGCTTACTTCAAAATGGCTATCTCATTGGAAGCCTCATCAGGACCCTTCCATAGCTTTGTGATCTCTTCTAATCCTTGATCCTTCATAGCCTCAAAGTTCTTGAATTCACTCGCAGTTTGCCCATAATCCCACTTAAGATACTCATAGCGTACCTTAAGGTTCTCATGAGCGTCTTCTGCTTCATGACCTTATCTCTAAGTTCATCATTCTCAGCTTCAAATTCACCCATATTTGAAGTTATCTCATCCAAATGATCCAATATATTGTTCATGAAAAATGTCTCGAGACTCATGCTTGACTCAGCTACAACTTGTGGTTCCTCCATGTTGTCTGCCATAAAATTTTCCTTAGAACATGTTAAGACCATACACTTCCTCTTTCATCTTTAGCCCTGACCTATAGTCTTTCCCATGCCAAATTCCGTAATGTCGCACTATGACAAACTACACAGTGCCCAAGCTTCAATACCAATTGCAACCACTTCCTGTCGTATTCTTTCTTCTTCTCCAACCTAAGCAAACTTTCTGTAAAACGGGCTATGATACCAACTGTCACACCCCTACCCTTGTGGTAGTCTTTCAACCACACATAGGCAGGTGCGACACCATCATACTTTTTCATTTCATCAATACTCAAGTACTCGGACTACGCCTACTTAAACACTTAACCAATTTTATCACAAGTGTTTATTATGAATTAGAAAACATTCAATTATCTTTCATCAGTTTATATTCAGGCGAAATAAAACATAACAATCATAAAAACATATACCATATGTGGGAGGGGAAACTCCCATATAACTTGAGTCTTCCCAATATAAATGAATCTTGTAATTCAATTGTACAAATAATTTTAGAAGTTGTGTAACCTTCAAAATATCGTCCTGCACACCTCTGCACCGAACGGTAAACCCACCTTGCACACTTTCCATCTTATCGTGCAATGACACATCTTACCTAAATTGACACCGTTGTCGTGCAACGTTCTACACACTTATTCCTAACTGTTGTGTTGCACTGCCCAAATCATTGTGTTGAACTACCACACCATTATATCACAACTCCCACACTCTTTGGTTGGGTCGCAATGCCCCTCGGGTCCCCTGTGCCCACCTGCTACCTGGCTGCTTCACCACCATGTGCCGAATAGCAAAAAAACACTCCATTATCTGTCGTGCCCTTAACACTCACTTCAGGTCTTTCGGTCCAGCAGTGCCACTTCTGCAGCGGCCTTGGGTCTGGGTGACCTGCGAAACTTTTACAACGACGCGCACCCAAGTTTCTATCTGCCTGACCTGCAATACGTGTCCCCAGTGAAACCACAAACTTTGGCGCGAACAATACTTCCAGTCCTGCGTCCTACAACCCATCTATATGGCTCGACCCATTTCTCGCTCATCCTTGCTTTGAAATATTGTGTTTCTTTGCTTTCTCCACAACTCATCCATCCTTACTTATACACTAATGTGTGGTCCCTACATACAAACCAATGCTTCCCTTCGTTTTCCTCTATGGGTCGGCTCTCCTATATGAGTGCAGTTGACCTGCCATTGTAATTTCTCCATCAATGTCCGTCGTATGTTTCCGTCGTGTCGCTTGGGTGGGTTGCAAGTCGGCTTAGCCATGCTGCTCACTGACTCACCCATGCCCATGTTGTGTTTTCTGCTGCATTTTCCTATCGCACTACCACAAAAATTGCCCATCATCCAACATCGCAACTCGACTTGCCTAGCTTGTCGCACACTTGGGTGCTTCACCTACCCTGTGACTTGCCCACCCAGGCACCCAACTCGGGTCGCCTGACGCGCCTCTACCCAGTGATTTGCTTGCGCTTGCCAACCATGCCCACTACAATGTGTGCTCCTCCCTGTCACCTTTAACCTACGATTTGCCGTCTATAACCGAACGTCCACCTCCGAGTCGCCTTTAATTAAATGCTGACACCCATCTCGGGCATGCCCAAACACCTTTAACTGTGGTTGTAAATTTTTTGAGTCACTAGATCGTTTGCCAACTCAAGGCATTGTACTGCATCACATGTTAGGGCATCACCCTACAGCCCTTATCCTCCATACAAAACAGCAAGACAACCTTCTAAAGACTGCGGTTTTCCAAGGGAATAACCCTCCACACCTACGCTACTCCTTTTGGCTTTGTTTAACCCCAAACACAGCACCAAGAAGTAGCCCAGTTGTTGGCTATGGCCTACAATAGCTGCTGTAGCTTTCGGCCTCCCTCCAATCCTTCAACACACTTCCCTATAACAACATCAATTTGTCCTTAAGCTTTGTGGCCCTACAACGCTTCAATCCAACCCTTAAACAACACTTGTGAAGCCCTTAAAACAGATCCATTGTACCTACATCAACTTGTCTTCTCTTCCAGAATTGCCACGTTGCTCCTCGGCCTCCTTACTTGATGTTTCTTGTCTTAATCTGCCCAGCAGTATGCACTTGGACCAACCCTTAACTTACTCTCAAACAACCTTTCCTACACTGCGTAGATACCAGCATTAGAGATGTCCTCCTAGATAGCGTTAGGGCTTCTCACTAGATTGCGTCCTCTAGATTAGGGCAGCGTATTTCTTCTTCTTGATTGCGGCTAGGTTATGTGTAGAAGCTAGGGCTAGGACTGCAGCTAGGGTAGCTTCTTTTCCTCCAATGTCTAGGGTTTCCACTCCTAGATTTCTCTTCCACTAAAACCCAAGAGAAGTGGGGAGAAATCAAGATAGAAGTGTGTGTGAGAAATGACTCTCAAGTCATCTCCTTTTATGCTAAAACGTTGAGCACATGTGGAGTTTATTTGGTTGCTAGCCAACCTTGATGAATTGTCTTATAACACAAAGAATTCATAACTCCATGAATTCTTATCGGAATCGGATGATCTTTAGAGCAATCCTACACCTCTCGATGAGAGGGATCCAAGAAAAATATCAGCTGCCATAAATAAGATGACCCACATGGATTTTGGTCCTAGTTGCCAATTTTAACAATAACGGATCCGCCCACCTTATAAAGCCATTGTATACGATGGGGGTTTTTAATTGAAGGTAATATTGTTATGGTGGGGGAACAATCTCATTTTTTACTAAGATACCTAAAACGTCATTCCCAATGCCCAAGTACATCGTTTAGCATTTCAGATATGGAAAATTATACAATCCGGCTTTGAACAACATTGATATGTTTTTGTGACATCAATTTTCTAGAAACATGGATCCTAAGCTTGGAAACATATCAAAGGATTTTTAAATAAATTTGGA
Organism: Pinus taeda; assembly: GCA_000404065.3. NCBI lineage: Eukaryota > Viridiplantae > Streptophyta > Pinopsida > Pinales > Pinaceae > Pinus > Pinus taeda. The sequence goes on along the minus strand of APFE030860366.1, from coordinate 22,490 downwards.
TTTGTTTCTGGAAATACGAATACATATCACAAAACTCATGACAAGTATCTATATTTTCGGAATCATATCACACATAAAGGTCTTAAGCTGAGAATGGATCTTAGTTTTTTTAACCTTTTTTTCTTAGGGAAAAGTCGAGTTGCACCCCCCTCTTAAGTTCTTGACCTATTTTCATGATTTCATCATTCACGCCATTGTGTCTCGTGACTTCATTGCTTGATGAGCCATTATGATTTCGATGTTCGTTACTTAGAGGAGTTGGAGCCATCACCAACTCGTTAATCATTTGCTTGAGCCTTGGACTTGGATTTGGATGAGCTGAGGAGGTCATCCGTCGTCGTTGATTGGAGTTAGAGAGGAGATAGTCGACTCTCAACATTGAATAGCTTGAGACTCGTGAGATGTATTTCCTATTGAATCATTATTACTTCCTTCTTGATAAGGTATTTACTATTGACTATAAAAATTGTACCATTGCTTAACACTTACCAGTTATAGACTAGAGTGAGTCCCCTAGGGCTGTCTTTATCTCTTTGATGTTAACTATTCTTTCTTCTAGCCTTCACTGGAAAGAGTCCTTTTTTTCTTATTTTGGCCAAAATATTCTTGGATTTGTGGTCTTTATCTGCAACAAAAATGATGAATTGGCCTAGGTAGATGCTTCAACTAGATTAAAGCCCTTATCCCAAGTATTTATATAATGGGTAGATTACATAGACGATAGGGATCCTCTCAGCAAGATTGGTCTTTGCCTCTTCTTTGTACTTAGTCTTGTCTAGGCAAAGGTCTTAAATTTTAATTGCACATCATAATGAATTTTCTCCCTTCCAATATGTGCCCCTTCTTTTTCCCATTCAGCCAAATTCCTTTTGTGGTTGTGTGTTATTGCAGCTAATAATGCTAATAGATGTTGGGAGTGTGCTTTGTGTTTTTTATTTTTTTACAGTTATAAAATTCTTTGAGTTTGAATTTTTCAATTTTATTTTGTAGTTTCCATTTACATCATCATCATGGCAACTTCAAGTTCATTTCTTCATAATGAGGAATAAGGAATTGAATATGCCCCTAATGTTGATCCAAAGTCCCCACTTTGAAAATATGTAATTGTTGTAGGGAAGATCAAAGGAGGGGGGCCATTGGTATGGGTTTTGTTGAAGTATATAACTAGAGTCAGTCTTCATAATTATATTTGAGTCATGATGAAATGTATTTGTCAAAAGAAAGAGAAAAGAAATTGATTTGAAAAAGAAAAATCATTTATTAGCATGGATTTCATGCTTTATTATTTTATCGTTAGGTCAAAGATTCCATTGTAGGCTTCTAGGTTTTATGTCATGAATCCTAGTTATTGTCATCATGTAATCGACCTTTCTTGGGTTTTATATATCAAGAAAGAAAAATATTTTGATGTAAATTGAGTCAAATAGAACTCCTCCACCAAATCGGTTTCAAAGGGAGCCATAAACCACCATATATAGGTAGCAACTTGACGTCATTTAGAGCACAAGACAAGCAAGTTCGATCTGTAGTTGCTAGAAGAGAAAAAGAAGAGTGAAATACCTAAGGAGAAGGAGAAAACCCTAGTGAAGAAGAAGGAGACAATTTTCAAGCAAGAAGAAGCCGAAAATCTCACTTTTTTGCCACGCATGAAAATTTCTATGTAGTTGTAGGAGGGTAGAAATTTCAGATCTGCAGTAGGGCCGAAATTCTAGAGATGGAAGGCCGAAATTTTGGTTTGTAGTTGGGTTGAAGTTGTTTGACTAAGAAGTGACTAATGAAGTTTGGCTAATCATTCTGGAACACTGACTTGGTGGAGTGAGGAAGGTCTTTTGGTCTGGTCTAAGGTCTTGGATTGTCTCAATTGATTTGAATCTACTAGTGGAAGAGTTTGATTGGGTTTTCCCCTTCATAGGAGTTTTAGCCCTGCCTAAGTGCCTATATCTGGTGCCATTGATATTAATGTTTTTGATTAGATGATTTCTTGATGAGAAGAAGATAAAAGAACATAAAGAAATTTAATAAGAATACAAGAATATCACAAGTAATTGTCAACATAAGAAAATATTTCTTCCTTGCTTATTTTCTAACATGGTATTAGAGCTAAGGTAAAGGAAGCAAGGAAAAGGCAACTTGAAGATCTATTGAAAGGGTCAAGGAATATTATAAGGAGAAGGATCATATAAGAAGAGGAAGGCCTATTATCTAGTAAGGAAAATATTATCTATGGCATCTTCAATGAAGACAAAAAACAAGCTAGAAGGAGCCTCCAACTATAGAGCATGGAAGAAAAGAATAGATCTCATCCTAACAAAACATAAAGTATTGGATTTTGTACTAGGAAAAGTTAAGGAACCCGCAGAGGATGCAGAAAAGGAGAAGTACAGAGTGTTGAAGAATGTAACTAGGTTTGGTCTTCATAATTGTATAATGACAAAAGAATTTTTTATTATTAATCAAACGAATTATCAAAGCACGAGTTTCATGCTTGGGTCATTAGTTTTAGGTCAAAGCCTCTATTGTAGGCTTCTAGGTTTTATATTGAATCAAATAGAGTCATTGTCAATTTTATTAGACCCTTCTTGGGCTTTTGTATCATGTAAAAAGAATTATTTTTGAGTCAAATAGGTCATTTGTCACCTCCACACCAAGTTGGCCCTATTCTCAGGAAGTCAACCTAAACTAGGGAAATTTGACCCACAAGAAGGCTATATATAAGACACAGTTCAATTCATTTGTATCACTCACTCAACAAGTTCAATACTCAAGAAAGAGAGGAAAAAAAAGTGTGAAATTCCTAAGCAAGAAGTTTGCTGGAAGGAACATATTTGAAGTTTTGGACTATCAATTTCTCACACGTGTGAAGTTACCGGGCATTTATTGGAGCCAAAATTTTGAACTCTACTGCAGGTCGAAGTTCTGCTGTTGGGGAGGCCGAAATTATGTTGCTGCAGAGTCGAAGTTCTAGGTCGAAGTTGCAGCTGGAGAAGAAGGAAGGGTTGACTTGGTCGTTGGAGGAAGTCTGAGTCTGGGTCAAAGAGTCTTGGATAATCTCACCTTGTCTTTAAAACGCTGAATGAAGAGTTTTGACTAGGTTTTCCCCTTTATAGGGGTTTTGCCCTAGTTGGCCACCTACATCTTGTGTCTCTTGTTCTTGTGATCTTCATATACACAAAAATTGGTAATTGCTAGATGAAACAAAATATAATAAAGAAGTAAAAGAAGCCAACATAATTCATAAGAAATTATCAAGAAGAGGAATCAAACCCTAATTCCTACAAGAATTGATTTCTCAACATGGTATCAGAGCTAAGGACGAAGAAGGTTGGAGATCACTTTGTTGGCTTGGAAGAAAGGGTTACTCGCTCTATGAAAAGTTACTTAAAGATGGGGGATTCAATATCATAAGAATTGCAGGAAGTTGGATTGGAAGGATCATCTACAATCTATTTAGGAGAGTCAAGAGTGAAGGATTTTTGGTTGCAATTACAAGTACTCTTGATGATGATAACACATGGATCATTGATAGTGGAGCATTAAGACATATGACAGGAGAAAATGAGTAACTTCATACTCTATCAAGGGAACCATCATCTCATGCAGTGCAGCTAGGAGACAACAATAGTTTTGCTGTCAAAGGCCTTGGATCTACACCATTGAAGATGGAAAGTTGAGCAAAGCTACACCTCAATAACATACTCTATGTCCCAGGTTTGAAAAATAATTTACTTTCCATTTCTTGTTTAGAAGATAAAGGAGATAGGGTTTCCTTTGTAGATAGTAAAACTTTGGTTTGAGGAAAATATTCAAGTATTGAAAAGGCAAAAATTATTGAAGTTCGTCAAGGAAGACTATATAGAGTTATAACACCATATCCTCAAGCCCTAGTTCACATGGAGATCAATCCTATCAGACTTTGGCATATAAGATATGGGGCACATTCATTACAAGATAATACCCTCACTTAGTCAAATGGTAAAAGGGCATCGCGAACATCAAGGAAGATCATGCAAGGGATGTTCTTTGGGAAATAATACAAGGAAACATTTTACAAGCAATAATACAAGGATATCTTAGATCTCATTCATTCCGATATGCGTGGACCAATGTCTAACAAGTCTCTTGGAAGACATATTTATTATGTCACCTTCATTAATGATCACTCTAGAAAGACATGGCTCTATTTAAAAGGTTCAAGGAATTTAGATCTGAAGTGGAGACCTTCACCGAAAGAAAGATAAAAACTTTGCGATCCTACAATGGAAGGGAATACACTTCAAAAGAATTTATTGCATATTGTAAAGAAGTTGTTAAAATTGGAAACTAGGGCCAAATTCCACCTTAGGATATCTCATATGATGGAGATGATTATTGAATTTGATTCCTCTTTTTGAGAGGTCCAATTTTGATATAAAGATCGTCTCATTCTGACAAGCAGAAATGGAATTTTGAATTTATTCTCTCTCATGCACAAATTGTCAAGGTCAGCCTCAGTCCAATGTAGGGTCATGAAGCCCAATAGATATGTCTCCTCACCCTCAACAAAGTGTATCAATAGGAGTTACATCTATCCTCATTTAGACATCATCTCAACACATCACACATCATCTCTCTCCTCTCTTGATTGGTTCATACAGCTCAAGGAAAACCTCTCTCTTCTTCGCACGTGTGGCAGGAGGCCAAATTTTTGGACTGTTTTGGAGGCCGAAATTTTCAAGGAACAAGGCAACGTTGATCAGTGTTGACTCTGGCCAATTTGACCAGCATTGACCACTGTTTTAAAAAATGATTGAGCTGGCTCAAATTCGGCTGAGTTGATCGAGCAATACCCCTAGCCGGTCCAACTTAGCAGAAAAACGAGTCTAGTGGTCGGTTTGTTACTAAACCGGCCAGTGACGCCCAAAGACACCCATCGAATTGTTTTGGAGGGAAAATCGGACCACAAACAGAATTCTAATTTGGTTTCAGGTTTTGTTTAAGGCCATTTACCTCTCCCAAGCCTATAAAAGCTACCCAATCCCCTCACATTTCCTCACAGCTATCTCATTGCATTTGTGTGAAAATTTGTGAGGAGTATGTGAAGAGTTGTGCAGTTTGTTTTTGGAGCAGCGGTGAGGAGTTTTGGGCAATCATTAGAGCAACAGTGGGGAGCTTCTTGGGCAGCCATTGGAGCATCAATAAGGAGTTGGATTGTTGGAGCAACATTAAGGAGTCGGTTTGTGCCTAGAGGTGTTTTTTTTCACTTCTAAAATATGTTTTTGCTTTCTTTCTTTTTTGTGCAAATCTAGAAATTTAAAAGAGTAATTTTTGTAAAAGAAATGAACATTGAAGCATTGTTTTTTTTGTTTTCATTTTTAGATTTTTTCCTTTCATTTCCAAGTCAAAATATTGGAAAATGGTTTCTAGAATAAAATATGTTGCTTGGGCATATGCTAAAATGATTGATAATTAAATGCATTGCAAATTGTCATAGAAAAATTAAGGGAGGTGGAGGGGGGCATTCATAGGCTGAAACAACACTTCGCTGGTGTTATAAGCCAAATTACTCCATGTGAAGCACCATCAAAACAAATTGGGGAGATTAGGAAGGAGTTGCTAGATAAATTTGAGAAGTTTGAGGAAAAAAAGCCAGGCAAAAAGAAATAGAGACTGAAATTGGGAGGAAGAGGAGTATAAAACAAATGATGGCTGCCAACCCCAATTTTGATTATGAGGTCTCTTCATCTATTTCTTGCACTGATGCATCCAACCCCTTTCGCTATGTTCCTCCCTCTTTGGAGTCTATTCAAGAAAAAGGGTAAGGGTAAAATGAAAAATAAGCGTGATATCAAAAGTTATTTCACACCCTCCTCTCCCTCTGATAGTGCACCCGGTCCTCAAGTTAATAGAGGTCAAATGCATCCCACTTTAGATGACCATTGGAAGAAATAATTGGGAGAGACTACATGTGATTACAGAGCTAGATGGTGGTATGATGCTGATATCCCCTTCAATGCTTCTCATTCGCCATATTATGAACCTATGTTTGATGCCATATTTGCTACTATAAAGGACTTTAAAGGCCCTACTATGCATGAGTTAAGGGGATCTCTTTTGCAAAAAGAATTTTCCTCCATTGATGAATATTTGAAAGATTTCAAAAGCTAATGGGAAAAAATAGGATGTATCATTGTGTCAGATGGATGGACTGATCAAAGGAGCCATACCATCATAAACTTTCTTATCTTTTTCCTATAGTGAACCATGTTTCTAAAATTAGTTGATGCATCTGATAAGGTGAAAGATGCACACTTGTTGTTTCATCTTCTGGATGGGGTTGTTGAAGAGGTGGGGGTGGCTGTTGTTCAAATCATCACAGATAATGTCTCTAACTTTGTTCTTGCTAGTAAAATGTTAGAGGAAAAACACAAAACCATCTTTTGGACCCGATGTGCCGCACATTGCATAGACCTCATGCTTGAAGATATTGGCAAAATAGATTGGGTCAAGAACACTGTAGAGCATGCCAAAATCATAAAAAAATATATCTACATTCACTCATGGATTTTGAGCCTGATGAGGAAACATCCATGGGGCAGAGATATTATTAGGCCTGCCATCACTAGATTTGCAACTCGTTTTTTGACATTGCAATCTATGCTTTCCCAACATAGAAACTTGCAAAGGGTATTTTATAGTGATGAATGGAATGAATGTTAATGGTCTTGCAAATAGGATGGAAAAGAGTGAGAAAGAAAGTTAATGAAGAAATATTTTGGAAAAAGGCAGCAGAGATTGTGAAGCTTGTTGAACCACTGGTTAAGGTGTTGTGGTTGTTGGATGGGGAAAGATTGGCTATGAGCTTCATTTATGAGGTTATGGATCAAGCAAAGGAGCAAATAAAGGCAGTATACAAGGATAGAGTGGCTAAGTATGGGCCCATTTGGGAAATCATTGATCAAAGATGGAACAATCAACTCCATCCTCCTATACATGCAGTTGGGTTTTTCCAAACCCATGGTATCATTATTAAGCTCTACAGGTAGAAGCTTTGACTGGGGAGGTTAGAGATGGATTGATTGACTGCATTGACCGCATGGTCCCTAAGGAGAGTGATCACCTAGAGATACACCAACAAATCACTTGTTTCAACAGGGCCACAGTTATCTTTGGCAAAAACCTAACAAGGATTGCAAGGGAAGTAGATGAGCCAGGTAAACAAAAATTTCAATTTTCAAATTCTTATTTTTTTAAATTGTTTATAATTTGAAAGTTGGATATAATTTGTTGAGCTAACTCATTACACAACTATGTTTTTTGCAGCACAATGGTGGGAGGCTTTTGGTATCTATTGTCCTCAATTGCAGAAGTTTGCAATCCATATTTTGAGTTAATACTTACAATGTTACTGGGTGTGAACGCAATTGGTCTGTCTTTGAGAGGATTCACATGAAGAAGAGAAATTTTTTGGCACAAAAATGGTTAAATGATCTAGTCTATGTCCAATATAATCTTCGACTAAGATGCAACCAATCGCTGAACAAAAGACCTGATATAGATTCCATTGTGTTGGAAGCTAAGTTATCTGACACAAGGATTCAGGATTCATAGGATTTGGGGATTTGAGTGTCAAATTCGGACATGTTGACCCCCCGGAACAGGACGTGTAGGATTCATTATATATA